>VCNE01002243.1:0-17501 GCA_009869805.1 Oncopodura yosiiana
CAATAGCAATATATAATGTCCTTCATTAAAAGTCAATAATTCAAGTCAAGTTGCAGGTGTGGTGCTATACATTCAAGTGTTTACTTTTTATCTAATCAATTCAATGACTTCAAGAGAAATTGTTAGCAAAAAATAAATGCGTACATTTTAGTATGAATTATGTTTATTTATTTTAATGGTTAAGACAATTTATACATTTATTCAACATCTTCTTGAAATTCTTTATGCAACAAAAATGGACTGCTTGTCACTTTAGATTTTGATCCGTAGCAAATGGCTTCTGCTGCTAGTTTGCATCTCAACTCTATAAAATCAAATAACGTACCTGTTGGACAAACTTTTAATGTAGGCTCTCCAAATACACATTGATAGTAAGAAGTACAATCATCTAAATTTATAAGATACAAAATATTAGTTAAGTCAATGATTTTAGTGATATTTATCATTTTTTACCTGGAATTGGAACGTTGATAACTCCGTCTGAAGGACAAATTGGTGCTACTGTAGATGGTAGTTCAGTTGGAACCCAAGGACAATCGACAGCAGATTCTATATTACATTCATCAATGGTTGGATCAAACCAAAGACCATCAGCACAACTTTGCTCATAAGCTTCATAATGTGCACACAAATAATACTTTTGACAGTCTCCTAAAAGTTATATAGAAAATATATTTAATTAGCATTTGTATACTGTGAATCAAATATCTTACCTGGGAAAGGTATGTTGTAAACACCAGGATTTCTGCATATTGGAGCAGGAGTTGTTGTTGTAGTCGTGGTAGGTATTGTAGTTGTCGTTGTAGGTTGTGTTGTTGTAGTCGTAGTGGCTTGTGTTGTAGTTGTATAAGACGTTGCAACTAAAAGCGTTAATTATAGTACTTTGTAAATTAATTAGTCACTTATATAAAACATTTTAACCTGATTGGCATCTAGCAACAAAGCCGCGTCTTGTACTACTTCCATCAGTTATAAATCTGACAATCATTGAAGTTGATGAAGACATATATTCACCAGGTAGTTGGTTTCCAGATAAAGTAGCGATAATGGGACTTGAAATTTGATGCCCGTTAATTATCTAATATTATGTAATTTATATAACTTATAAATCTAGTAAAACTATCAAAAATAATTCTACCTCAACAACATCAGCTCCAGCTTGTGTATCAAAATCTTTAAATGAAATTAACACGTGTCTATTTGCGCCAGCTAAAATCAACCACTCTTCAGTTAACATATTTGTATAATTATTAGGATAGTTTGTTGTATGGAAATCCTGCCCAATAGGATCTCTAATTATTGTCCGTGTTCCTAAAATTCAATTTTAGACGTAATTTGAAAGTGTAACATTAAATTTTAGTATAATACCAGGATAATAGTTTGCTGAAAATCCTTTTTCATTAAAAGTTTTGTCAGTTGTAAATCTTAAAAATAAGCCATTGAGTGCAACAATTCTTCGTGGCATTGTAGTACCCTGGTAAGTTCCTATCTTTGTACCAGTCATCAAATGGTGTCGAATCTTTATTATGTGGAACGTAATTTAGTTAAACATAATTTTCTTATAGTTTAAGATTAACACACCTCAAGCTTATCACAGCATTGCTCAGTCTGAAAGAAATCGAATTCTAGTCGAACTAAATTATAAGGTCCACCATAAGCTTGAATGAACCAATGAGTTGCTTCTTCATTATTGTAATTTTGTGGAAAATTTGGAGAACTTAAATTTCCAGTTTGACTTGTGTAATTGTACGAATTAGCAAGAGTAACTATATATGCAGGCAAAAATTATAATTCATACTTTTTAGTGTCAAAATTAAAATGTTGGTAAACCCACAGTAAGTTAAATGAAATCCAGGATAGTTAGCAAGACTTGGTCCTCTTAGTTCTAAGAACATTTGATTCCCATTTGTGATGAGATCAGGAAAAATAATTGAGGTACAGTTGGCAATTACGTTACCAGTTGAAGTACCGTCAAAAATCTGAATTATATTTTGGATAATATATATTAAGCTTCGATGCAATTTAATATAAACTTACAAATAAACGACCATTATAGATGTTAAATACCACAGCCGTAATTAAAATCTTAGCATTTGGATCTGGTAATATTATTTGATATGTACGCCTAGCATTTACTGGGACTGCTACAGGATAATTAGGAGTGTACAGGGAGCCACTCCTATCTCTAAATGCTAAATGTGAAAATAGATTTTGTAGAAAAATTTTGGTTTGTTAAAATTATAAAATTGTGAATATACTTTCGTCTTGAGCCCATGTACATTGCAATCCAATAGAAAGAATTGCAACTGCTGTCACAAGATTTACCATTTTAAATATCTTGAAATCCGAATATCAACTGTTTTTAACTAAATTATTTTCCGGCTTTTTATAGGGAAATATGTGTCAAGGTCTTAGAAAGAAAAACAAGTTTATCTTAAGTGTTTATTCACGTACTAGTGGTAAAAAGATCAAAGGTAGTTAGTTGTACGTGTAAATATACTTGTAAATACCGGTAGTACATGCGAATAGATTATCTTGAATTTTTTTAGTAACCGATATTTCATTTAACCCAAATGCAGTTATTTGTAATTGATAACAAAGCTCAAATAATCTTGTCAATTTTTTATTACTACAGATTTCTAGTTACATTACACAGTTCGTAAATTATTTATTAACCGTTTGCGTCAGTGCTCTCTCATTGATATATCTCCATTAATTTTTCTTGATTTTGTAGTTATATTTTAGGTAAATATTTGCAATTTAAGGGTCACTCACTATCTTTACGATTGCATGAACAAATAATTTGATTTCAAAATTGGACTGCTACGTTAGATTTATAAATCAATTTTATTTATTACAAATTATAAGAAAGACAAACATCAAAAAGTGTAATTTTTAAATCTTAGTGATGTATGACACTAGCTGCGCATTCACCTTCATGTACGATATACTTATCAAAGTTACTCATCATTTCTGCAATTAGAAAAAAATACTCATGTTGCATCTAACCAATGTAAGTAATAAGTAATTTAATACCTTTGTTGCAATCTCCTAAGCACAGTAAATGACACCTATTCACAGTATAACCATTCCTCATACAAAAAATTGGTTCCAAAGCACAGTCAACTTCATAGTGCTGATCTTCATCTTTATCATCTTTAAAGTATCCAAACCACGTTCGAATTTTCTGGCATTTTAACCAATAGGCTTCTGTACACTGTTGGTTCAAAAACATTTTATCAACACAAAATTATTTTTATTTAGTAAAATGAAATTAGTACCGCTCCGCCCCATTCTTCTTGAACTTTTCTATCAGCAGCTGTATAATTAGTATCGTCAACTTTGATATTTACATACTTTTGACGATTTGTAGATCTTGACGAGCAATGTAGTACAAAAACTCCAAGGAAGACCACAGAAACAACTAGAGCTACTGAACTCAACTTTCTTTCCATTACGACTTATTTATTACAAATGAAAAAATAGTATAGCAGTCGTTCAGTAACAACACAACTTGTCAATACTGATGCTAAATTCTTAATAAAGATTCCAAAAATAAAACTACACATAAATACACTTTTTTGAGACCTCTATGGATTGCGTGATGACAGATGTTGGCAATGCCTTAATTAATTCATTGGATACACATTTGAGTCATATGAACGCAAATGTTAGACCAAGGTGAAAGGATTAAACAATGGACAATTGAGCAACATGTCCACATTGGTGAATGCATATCCGGTTTGCCTTACTTTTGTTTCTAACTTTTTAGTATAGCACTATCACAATAAAACTAAAAAAATGACTTGACATTATTCAATAATAGATTTTTATGCACGTAGTTTTCTTTTTTTGCCTTTCTACTATTTTTGCATTCCAACATTTAATTTGAGTTTTCATATGAAACATTTATATTATACAGTAGTCGATACTAATTTCAGATAATGGGCTTTAGGTATTACATCAGAGACAAGTTTCTGTCGAATCATGATGTATTACTTAATAAGTAATGCTTATTGATTGCATGCCTAACTATAATCATGAAACTATAAGGAAATTAATACAATGAGTATATTACGGAAAACTAATATTATTTATTTTACATATATTGAATTGAATTGTGACAAGAGAAAGACTTCTAATCAAATGGATATATTGATAGTTTTGTCTAGAACTACAAAAATTTGCATACGCCTTCATGAGAGACAACTTGGTCCCATTTTTGAAGCATGTCTATACAAATATTAAAAAAGAAATTAATATCAAATTATGTAATAAGTGTTTATATAAAAATTTATTACCTTTATTACAAATTGCCATGCAGAGAATAATGCATCTATTAACTGTCCAACCTGTGTATTAAAATTAAGCTGGTATAAATAACTATTCATTAAGAAGTAAGAAGAAATGTAGATAACAAATCGAACCATTTCTCAAACATAAAATTGGCTCCACCAAGCAATCAATTTCTAAATGTCTCTGCTCAGTTTTCCAAGAACTTTTTACAATGAAATCTCTGCAGTAAAAATTTTTAAATTTACAAATAATATGTCAATAAAAAACCTTTAAAATTCTAACCCTCCCCAAGCTGAAATAAAAAATAGATCAATTTAAGATTTCAGCTTTGCATTTATAATAATAATGATGTCTTAAATATTTACATTTAATTCTCTTGCATCTATTCCAATGCTTTACACCACAGTCACCTACAAAAATTATTAAATATTAAGAGTCTCAGTAATTTATACAAATATTAAATAGAAATTAACCTCCCCATTCCAATTGAATGTGAAAATCTTCCATAGCAGTTGGAGAACTTGTCGTAGTCTCTTCAATAAGTGAGGCTGCAGTAGAATTTTCAGGTTCAAATGTCATTGTGAAATTATAATCATTTCCAGATTTCTGAGACATTATAACAGGTCTTTCATTCCGATTATATCTTTGAATCATCTCCTTCTGGTGTTTCAACATCAATGTACATATTTGAGACTAAAAATTTAATTTATAATTATAAAATTACATAAATTGTTATTTAAATCATCTGAGAAAATTTCTTATATTTCTCACAAGTATACTTGGCATACGATGGAAGTAAATCCTCTTTATACAATTTAGCTGGCTCATCATCACTATTTCCTTTCTTGAACAATTTTCTGTGCCAACTTCTTAATAGTACGCAGACAACTATGTGAATCTTGAGGACACAAAACGAAAACAATAATTAGCACAGGAATAATTGTTCCAACTAAATATTTAATTGATGCCATTTTGTGCTGTATTATTACAGAATTTGTCACTAGCGCTAGTTGTAATCTTTTAATTGATAACTAAAAAAACATTGCTACATGTGCAAAAGGACGAGTGTGCTAAAGTCTACAAAATAAATTATGGTATCATCTCATACACATATTCAGATTTACAAATGTTGAAGGGATGAGCTCTTTTCAAGTCTGCAAATATGTTGTATGCAGAGAGACATACAGATTTATTTTATTACAGTAAAAATAATGAAGACAAATAGCAAATTTCATTTCATGGCTACGCAAAGAGTTAAAAGAGTGAGTGAGGACGGCTGAGATCAAGTGAACCTGACCCGTAAATCAATGTTAGTCATTCATTATAACAAGACATATTTTATTGTTAGTTTTAGTACACTCATATTATCATCATTTAATATATTAAATTCTTGTGGTATAATAGGCTGAATATATATTTTTCTACTTGCACATAAATTATCATGTTAAATTATTTCAGAAGTATTTTATTAGGTTAAGTATTACACATTTACAAACAGCACAAATGACATTGATGTGTAGGATATTTGCTAATAGAGTCCCGTCATTATATTACATAGAAAAATTTAAGTTACCAATTTACCAAGAACACATTTTGAGAAGTGACAAATTCTTAAAAAATTTCTTCGTAACTCCAAAAATGCAATTGTTGTTTAGTAGATGTCCCATGATAAGACTAAAAGTGATTCATCTATTCAATAAAATTAGTTTTTATAATATAGAAAATGTTCATTCCAAAATCTTTATAGTGTAATAGATCTAAACTGAACTATAATCTCGAATAAGTTCTAGTTTATAATTGAATCATCTGCAGACGTATTTATTATCTTATGCAAGCTGTTTCATACAATGCAATCTTGACATTTGGCAACTTTTAAAGTGTCATCAGTCTCTAGAAAAGACAGTTAAAATAAGATTTAAAATATAATTTACAACTTATATTCTCTTGACATAAAATAAAAACAATTAGCACAGAAGGAACCATTATGAAATTCTTTAATGGTTAATTATAATTATCCCAACTATTGTTAAAGTAACAGTTCAAATACGAAACAACAGTGACCTTCAATCAATGTTTATTTCTACTTTCCAGTGCGGTGTGGCTTATGTGAGCACATTAAATGAAACTGATTATTAGTAATCAAGTACTTGTGTGGCTCCAGTTTAATTGTAAATACTTAGGATATACCCTAATGCTAAATAATTTCATGCATATATAGTACAACAAATGACATTGAAGTATAGTGTCGACCTTCATTTTAATATTTGGCAGTAGCATATATTTATTTATGCATAAATGCTAAATTAGTTACAGTAAGACATTATCACAAGAAAATTATTTAAAATTGCGTTATATTGATACATATTTAATAATTGCTCTTCACTCTACTTTGTCTTCTTCTTCTTCTTCTCATCATCACCACCACCAAAGCAACATAGCATGCTTTTAATACCACCTGCAGCTTTTAAAGCATCTTGTGGATTAATATCATCAGTATTTATTTCAACTTCTCCATCTTGAACTGCAGAAAATGTAGCTTCCGTTGCCATTTTAGTTCCATGTTCACCAACAAATTCTCCGACGTCTTCTCCCATTTTTTCATTTCCTAATTTTTTTCCAAGATTTGCTCCAACGTGTCTTCCAGCACCTCCACCTACAGCTCCTGCAATATCTTCTGCCTCTCCACCTTCTAAAACAGCGTCAACCACATCACCGGTTGTGTCTTTTAAATTCTCTTTGGCATCATAGCCTTCGTCTTGTTCAGTAGACTTTGAGGACTTTACTTTATCAGACATTTTTCTATAAGAATTTCAATAATTTTAATAATTACAATTATAAATAATTGTACTAATTTAAATAAAGCTTTATATTTTACCTAGAAGAGTCTTTTAAATTACTTGTTGAGCAAGGTGAAGGCACGACAATGACAAAAAAACTGTCAAGTTCCAAAACTCTTTCGTTAGTTGGTGCACAGCAATCTAACTTGCTATCTTTATTAGATAATTGTATTATACCATGAAATATATCATCATCAAGTTTCCTGCCTGTGCTTGATGATGATGTATGTATCATTGTTTAAATATATAGATAGTGAGATAATCAATTTGCAGTTATGTGTGCAAATAAATGCGAGGCCAATGGGTGAAGGAATTGTTCCTTTATTATGTTATCATTTATCAATTAGTATATATATGTAATGGGCTTTCAAAATTGAATCTAATCTTTCCTCGTTTATATTTAAATTTAAACAGTCGGACTATGTCAAAGCTTGTTTGAAGCATTTGTAAATTTATTCTGTAGAATAGTAAAGTGTTTGCTGATAAATGAGTGAGTATTTATATAATGACAATTTTTTTATTATTCATAAAAAAGGATGTGAATGAAATGAGACACAGGATGAATGACTACGTTACAAATTACGGAAGAAACTTCTCACCAAATTGGACATGAGCCTTCATGGCTCACGTATTTCTCCCATTTGACTAACATATCTATAAGAAAATTATAATAAAATAATTAAAATTATAAATAAATCGAAAATAAAAATTTTTTCTAACCTTTATTACACTGTGTCATACACAAATAATTGCATCTTGTCACCGTCCAGCCATTACGAAGACATAGAATAGGTTCTTTAAGACAATTTAAAGTCACATTTCCATATCGATGTTTACTCTCATCTTTTTCTTTAGGATTAAGCAGCGTCCGTCCTTCAAGCCATTTTTCTATTCGACTACATTGCATCCAATGTTTTGATTGACAACTTCCACCCCAAATTGCTCGAATTTTTCTATCTTCGTCAGTTGATGGAGGAACTGTTGAAGTTGGTCGTACAACTCCTGGTAAACCAGAGCGTTCTGTTTCGTTAGTCTTTTCTACTATGTCATTTTGTTGGACAATATTTGCTTCAGTGGTTGAAGATGTAGTAGTAGATGACACTGTAGAATTGTCAGTTGATGATTGTTGTTGCTTTTGCTCTTCTGGCTCTGGTTTCTTTTCAGGTTCTTCAGCAGGTTTCTCATCTTCTCCTTCTTCTTGAAGTCCAGCTATAAAAGATGAGTCAAGTTGTTCCTGTGACTCATTACTTGTTTCATTATTTGTTGAAGAAATTGTTTCATTTATAATTTGTGTTCCATTTTTCTCAATTGTAGAATTGTTGCTTATTATTACAGGATCTTGCTGAGTTTCTTCTAGCAACAAAATTCTCTTCAATTGTAATAGGCTTAGGAGAATATGCAAATTCTCGTTTCTTCACTGGTTGTAATAATTGACAATTTATAAAACAAATACTTAAGGAATTTAGAGTTATGAGCACAGCAAAAAATTTTAGTAATGATGACATGATGATGATGGAGAATGATGTAAATAGAAATGCATTTCTTTCTCTTTTATTTCAATAATTTTGTGAACTAAAATGCAATCTGCACTCGAGGACGATAGAAAAAATCACCCAACTTTATTGCTGCACATTTGATGTCATAATTGTTCAAGCTACATTTAATGTAAGGCACAAATTGTTGTTTCTCCAATATGTTATTCTCAAGGTAAGTGTGAAAATGCTCTTCAAGTAAAACATTGGGGAATTTCTTCATTACATATGAAGCATTACGAAGAAAATGTAAAAAAAGTGTACATTTATGTTAGGACATGGGAATTTCTAGAAACTTGTGAGAATTTGATATGGTGATTGCAAAAATTGATAATGATCCAACGAAATTAGCATTGAGTTACAATACATCACAAGACATTGCTAACTAGCTCTTGATACAAGATAGAGTTTCCTTCTACTAAACAAGGGAATGATATAGCATCATAAATGCTGCTTTTGGTGAGACTAATTTCTCTAATTTGCTCTATCGTCTACCTGCGTTTGTTATACTGTATCATTCCCTTGTGAGTAACACATAAAAAATAATTGAGCACTTTTTTGCACTAACATGTTCAAATAGTTCAAAAGTGCAATCTTAATGCATTTAGCATTCTCAAACTAAAGCTCTATAAATGATGCACTTATTTTATTTGTAGTCTCAATTTGGCTGCAGAAAACCTCATTTATTTGTATTATTACATCCTGTACAATTAAGATTATAAAATATTTTTAGAACTCAAAACATGCTTAGCTTCCTCTTGTAGTTTAGTTCATTAATATCTAGTCTCAAAAACTAACATTCTTCTTACAACTTCCACCAGATCTTCCTACAAAAAAAAACCAAGATAATTTTAATGTTAACGACACTTAGGACATTGAATTGTAAGTAAAAACGTACCATAACCACTTGGACAACCTCGGTCACCAACTCCACCACTAACACTATGACCTCTAATTTCATTCAAAGCTTTAATATCAAGTCCATAATTATCTCTAATAAAATTAGGATATGACTTTTTGATTATTTCCAGTTCCAGGCTCAATGAAATCCGGAATTGGTGCACATTTCTCTACCCATTGAAGAAATTCAGAAATGATTGCTGAGTCATTTTTATCTTCTCTTTGGATTTTATTTTTACTTCTTGTCCTCTTATTTTTGCTGCTTGAAGATCCGGACCTCCTAGTGGAGACAATATCGGTAAAGAAATTTGACTGATTGAGCGAACCTCTCTCATTATTACTACTCAACCTGTCGTTTATGTCTCCTCCATTGTTGTCATCATTATCATAATTTTCTTCTTCTTCAGAAGTATCATCGCGCGTTGCAGGAGTATTGGAGTAATCTGTTGGAACTACTGGAGAATTTCTAACATCTTCTCCAGGATTCTCCAGTGAGTCTTGTAATGTTAGTTGGCGCTGAGGGTAACGATAGTGGTAGACTTGTTGTGAAGAAATGACTCTCGTGTATGGTGGTTTCTCAGCTACATATAAAAAAAAATAAAAGTCGTAAACTAAATTAGTTGGATAATTAGACAGCTTTAATGACTAGACTCAATTAAGATAAGTTTTTCATTTCCTCTATTTATTCACGCCTCTTATATCATCTTTTCGACATCGCTTGAGTTCCATTTTTTTAGGCTAACTACTTTTATTCTGTACGTGGAAATAGTAAAGTTGGTCAGTAGTAAGAAATTGCACGTGAGTTAATGGAACTTGCTATATAAATTTTAATGGACCATCATCTAAAAGTCTTATAGACAATATATACTTACACGGAAATAATATTTTAATTAATCCCAAATTCCCCGGAGTGACTCTTGTTGTTCCATATCGATAATTAATTTGCTCATTCTCACTTTGTAATGTTGGAGAAGACTCATCTTCTTTGGCAATAATTGAAATGTAACCTTGAGAAGTGCCAAAATTAGAGTAGTCTCTTAGTAGGAAATATTATTCTAGTATATGTCGTTGTAGGAATTGCTCTAGCTTCAGCCTCTTTATAGCTTAAAGTTAATAATAATAATAACAAAACAAATAAACAGACTAGAGGAGAACTTGTCACTGGTGACGAGCACTTGCATTTACAGCAACTACTACTTGACATAATTAAGGTTTTTTTAAAAAGGAACTTTTTACACTTTGTGCAATATTTAATTTACTAATTGACTAATACTAGTTTCTCAGTTATAGTAGCACAATTATTTGAGCGCAACGTCTTTCCTAGTTTTACGACAGGCATTTTCAAACTGAATATGAAATAAAAGTTTTAGGTAGAAATGGAACAGTGAAGAAATAATAATGAGAGTATATATATATATGTATATAGAAGAAATCATGGAAATCTTTCTACCATGACTCATGACGTAGAATAAAACTTATCATTTACTTAGAATTCTTCTATATAAAAAGCATTTTAGCAATGTTCTTGTGTGGGTAGATTAATAGAGAGGCAATTAAGTTTTTTTTACCATTGTTTCATTTCATATACGCTCTCGTACACACGCACATACTTAAAACAGGTTTTGATTAATCTTTTTTCGCATTCTCCAGAGAGATGAGAAGAGTAAAGCGTCTTGGTTGACTAATCATAAGTTTAGATATTTATTCCAGCATGAGAATCTAATAATTGTTGCACATCACTCATTCTTGGCATATTTACAGGGAAAAGTGCCAATTTGAGCTAATTAACTTTTCAAGATTTTTGACTTAAGTTTTTTAAGTATTTTAAGAGTTAAGAGTATAAGGTGTCAATTATTACTGGAGAAAAAAGTATTGATCAAATGTATAAATAAATGACGTCAACATTGTTGCTTGTTACTCATGCAGGAAGAATTGTCTGCACCTTTGTAAGCTGCTATTTATTACAGAATAGAAATACTACAAGGACATTTATTACTAGAAAAATTTCTAATAAACATAACCTTGTAAATTACATTGTAATATATGAATTTATAAATAAAAATTGTGTCAGATTACATAGGCGATGAAATCAGACAGGTGAATTATTAATCTGGAGTTTCGACACCTGGATAATCTTGACTTCGCCTTATACATTTGTTAAGAAGCTTTGACCATTTTCTATTTGGTCTGCAATTTGTTGACGTTGAGTCCTGTATATAAGATAATGTAACAGTTAAAAATTAATGTTGGAAATAAATGTTTAAATATTACTTCAACACTGTGGAATATCTTTTGAACACATTGACCAAGGCTTCTCGACCAAGATTTGCCTACTGGACATTTTGGAAATATTTTTGTGATAGTAAATGGCACAGGATATTTAAGAGTTGTCGTTTCATAATAATCACTATCAGAAATATTTCTAGAGACTGACAGTAATAAAACTAATAATAAAAATACTCCTTTCATAATTTGTTCTCAGACGGTATAAGAAACAACACAAATATTAATTTATTTTATATATCTAATAATAATACAGTCTTAGCTATCGTCCTTGAATGAGGAAATATTCCCTAAAGGCACATCAATATTTATAAGTACAAAAGTAAATAAGACAACAAGACCACTTGAATTTAATTAGAAATGGCATCATCAATTTATACACTTCAATAAACAATATAAAGGCATCTCTTTTCCACGAGGGGAAATAGGAAATCTTATTTTAATAATTTTCCTTTTCAGCCACAAGGGACTCATTTCATGTTTTCAAGTTGGAAGAAAAACAAGTGGCAAACTTTTACTTAATAATCCTGTGGCCAATCACTGGTTAGCAAAAGTAATAATTTCTGGACTCAGGTGTTGAGGCTAAAGACGAAGAGCTTCAGTAGGATCATTTTAACTGCTAATTGCATGATTTGAACTAATGACATTTTTCTAGACTAGACTTTGTATGTTTTTCCGCTTTTGTTTACATACCATCTGCTAATTGACTCTGTGACTTTTATCCTTGTACTACACTACTGTATTGTCATTTTATATCAATGCACATCTGTCTCCAAAGTTTTTTTTATAACTCTCATTTACACAAGACGAGTAGATGCATGCGTGCATAATGAGTGGTGGAGCATTATCATCATTGTAAATGCATCCCATCATCAAATAATTTTTGTGTACACGTGTGGTTATAAAATATTTTCCTTCATAACAAAAAAAAAATCATTATCAACCGTAGCGAAAGAGATTTTTGGTTTTCTGTCATGTTTCATCATCAAATAATGGTGACAAGGGAATCATATAGCATTGCAAACGCCGATTTTGATGAGATTAATTTTGACAAAGCGTGCTATAAGAATTGTGTAATCTGTTCTTATGGTATAACATTGTGTTTTCACATTGAATAATTCTTATCGGCATTGAAATTTTAAAGCATTTGATTTTTGGAACTCTAGAAATATTTTTGATTCTGAAGAAGTATGGACTCCATCAAATAAAATTAGTTCCATGAAAAGAGACATTTGTGATACTATAATATTCCCTTGCAAATCTAAAATGTTGAATGCATATTACATCAGTGTAGGTTGAATTTATGATTAGAAGTGAGGCGTGAGGTTTGGTGATCTTTCCGCTTTACCCTTTTTGTTTACCTTTGTGATTAATATAAATTGTCATTTGAGCCATCAACTCTATGATGATTTTAGTCAGAGAGCTGGACATTTACTGATATCACACAACTATATTTACACTTATTATTTCACTTCATTATCTTATTTTAGAAAGTGCACTAGACCTATTTTAGCTTATCAACTAGTTCACAGTGGTTTCAAGAACAAACTATGTCTCGTGCTGGTGATGACATTTCTAAATTTTACTCCTCAGTAATGAAATATGAACGTTCTTCTCTTCTCATTCTCTTAGGGCTAATGAGAATAAGTAATAAATGTAGCTACCCTTTTCTTCTGCAAACATTATACCAGCTCTCTTTCTCTAATAACTTATTATGTAAGCAATATGTACCTTATGTAATAAACAAGGGCGTGTAACATTATTAATCTCAACCCTTTTCTTCATTCTGATGCAACTTTCTTCTTCCCAAATTTCAATTTTACAGCTTTCACTATAATTAATCATGTTCCCTCTTCTTATACATTATAGATCACAATCTCAATCCTTTCACTAGCATCTGGCTCACCACAAAATTATTACTAGCCAAAGTAAACTCTCTCAGTTCTTTGAGAACCAAATGTGATTAAAATTGCAAATTACATTTCACTGTATTTACTAGTAAACTAGCAAGTATTAGAGTTTGTAATAAAAAATAGTAAAATGCAGTTGTATAGTAATGGTAGTAAAAAAAGTTTTACGGCAAAATTTTATATTCGTTTAGTCATCATCTCTCTCACATTGCAATGCAACATTATTAGAGTCTGTAGCAAAAAAAGATTACTCTAGTTATTTCAAACGGTAATAATAACAAAATCCCCCTTTTCTACTTCCTCAATTTTCATATATAAACGTTTTCCATTTGTGGGATTATGTAGCATAAGTACAACAAGAGACGACGACAAACTTTACAAATAAATCCTTTTCATTTTGAACAAGCTTTGTGCATTTTACATCGTTTGCATTTATCCTCAAAACTTTGTCGTGTGCAATCAAATGTGGATCAACTATAGAAAGAGATTATTGTATTTCCGTATGTGTATATTAAATTGTACATACCTTTGTAGGTATATACTTTATACACAAATTCACAACAGGAAGAGTATGTTGAAAAAAATTTAATTTAGAGTTTTTGTCATTCAATCATGCTGCCTTTGACCTTTTTTCCAATTTTCAATATTATTTTCGGCACAGAACAAAGAAATACAAATATTTATAAAAACCTACGAAAAAAGTAATAACCTTAAATTATTTTGAGGTTATTGACATTTTTTGTCTCATATTGCCTCCACTATGTAGAAGGAATGAAATCACTTTCTTGACTCAGCGGTGAACATTAATGGAAACTTTATTGCTTATTTTGATTATATTTTTCAATATTAGTCATATTGTTTTTTTAACTGGTGAATGGGACTTTCTAAATCCTAACAAAATTTACACACAGAGCTGAGAAATTCTCTATAAGAAACAACAAGAGTTCAATCAACAATGAAGTTAATTATTCAGATTTTGTTTTGTGTTGCTCTATTTTGGGTCAATGATTATTTGGTCAAGGTATGTAACAATTATTATACTAAATATACAACACTAAAATCTAATATGTGTACTTTCTATTTTTTATAAAGGCCGAAGACGCCAAGAAAACTAATAAAGATGGAGGAGTAGTTGAAGAAACTTCTGAACTTCCTGGTGGTGGCAAAGTCTACAAGAAAACATGGAATTCATCTGGACCACATGATTCAAATCAAGCATTTGTAATGAGAATATTAGGCGATAATGGAGGCACAATTACAAGTCATTCTTCATCATCTAATCGTAATGGAACTGGTGGTTCTCAATCATCTTCGTCATGGTCATCATCTTCAAGTTCTGGATCTTCATACTCATCATCGTCATCTTCATCAAGCTCAAGTAGTCACAGTGGACCTGGATCTATGTTTTCTTCATCAAGTTCTACTATGCGTGATGGCAAAGTTGTATCATCATCAAGTACTAGTCAGAAAGATAGTGATGGTAAAGATGAATCAATTAGTGTTAGTTCTGGAGCTCATGTTCATAAATCACCTGATGGCAAATCAAAATTTGAGGGTGTTGCTACTGGAAGTGTTACTGATAAAGGAAAAACTCAAGGATGGGTGGTTGAAAGTAAATCTGATGGAGATAAAAAGGAAACTACTACCAAAAAGCCTTAAAAATAACAGCACCCGACTCTCCATCTGAATAATCAATTGTTTAATTTATAGTTAAGCAATAAATCTTCTGATCGGCATCAAGATATGTCAGTAGTAGTATTATTATGACTTATTTTTTAGTAAAAGTTATTGAACTTGTCAATGAATTTATCAAATGCATCTCTTATGAATGACATGAGTGAAATTACGAGTTTTACAATATGTTAATCCTCAATGGAAAAATGTGTATTTCAGCTTGTTACATATTTACAAGGAATTAGGCTTACATATATTTATACAAGATCCGTAAATAATGTCAGAATTGACAGATTGCAAACAAAGTTCTGGGAAGTTGCTCAAATGCTTTAAACTTCACTATTGATTAATCATATGCTACTATGTACATTTGCATACATTTCTTGAAATTTAATTAAATGGCAATGCGCAAAATTCCAACTAATCTAAAGACAGAGTACAAATATTTTGATATGATCCATACAAAAAAATTTATATAAAAGCAGTTTTAATTTTTTTCATAAGCATTCATTCCACATCGTAATTCCAGTTTCATAAACCTCTCTCACAATTTTATTTATTTCCAAAAAATGAAGCAATTTATTTCATTTTTACTAGCCATCAGTATCTCTAGTGCTTTAGGGTAAATTGAGCAATTTAAATTAATCAGTATTCATTTTTAATATAATATTTTCTCTCTATTAATTCAGTCAACTAGTTAGCCAAACAGAATTTAATAATGGAGTCACTTTCAATAATTATCCACGACCAACTACAGCTCAATATAATAGTTTTGTAAGTAATTTACGTAATGGACAAATTACAACAAAACAAGAAGCAGCAATGGCTCTAGCTCAGTTTCTACATGAATCTGATGGTAAATTCTTTTTTATTTATTATCACAACTATAATGAAATCTTTTCATTTCAGGACTCCGTGCAAAACGAGAATATGCATGTGTCACAACAAACTGTCCAAATAGCTACCGAACTCCTGGATGTGATGCTCCTGGACAATATTATTATGGTCGTGGTTATATTCAATTAACTTGGTGTTATAATTATCGCGATGCTTCAAGTGCTCTTGGACTAGGAAATAGATTGATTACAGATCCTGACTCTGTAGCTCGTGATGAAAATCTAGCATGGGGTGTTTCATTTTGGTTCTGGGGAAGATATGTTCATAATGCTCCTGGAGTACAACAAGGTCAATTTGGAGCAACAACAAGAGTTATTAATAGTGGTGAATGTAGAGCTGGAGATCAACGTCCAGCTAGAAGATTCCAATTGTATGGTAATGTTCGTAGAGCTTTTGGTTTAGCTGGAGCTGGAGATTCAAGAGGATGCATTTAATTTTTTTTATTATTATATCTATTCCTTATTAACTTCCTATATTACTAATGTGAATAAATTCAGGAAGTAAAAGCTAGTAAAAGTAACAATGATCCAGATTACACTGCAATAATGCATTTCTCCTTGACCATATTGACTCATAGTGCTTGTAAACAAATTGTGCAATAAAGTATCACAAACGCACATGATGTGATAAATAAGTATATAAGATGAAACGAAACACACATGTCAATAATATATATTGGCCAATGTCACTCTATCAAAAAATGTCAATTTGAAGGCAAAACGTATTTAGGTTATCAAGTTCTCACTTCATGTCAATAATATGTATATATTCATCGTATAAAAGAATAATATTTACAATAAAAATCTACATCAAAACATACAGAGTATACATACATCAAGTGTAAAAATACATTTGGACAATCATCTTACATACATAGTATAATTAGTCTAATTAACGTTCACTTAAGTTCATGATCACTTATGCCATTTCTTTAATTGCTCTTTGGTTTCTTCTGGAATTGTGTACATTGTGTAACTTTTTTTCCTTGGTGCTGAAGCTTCAACAGCATTCCAATTTTGAGTGAACCAATCTGCAAAACTCATTCCATTTCTTGTATCTGAAGAACTTGGTGAACCAAAGGCTGAAGATGAACTCGAAGAGTCACCAAAGGCACTGTTGCTTTTTGAACTGAATGATCTGTGTAATCAAAAGAAAATCAAAAACAAAAATTG
>VCNE01002244.1:0-36773 GCA_009869805.1 Oncopodura yosiiana
GAAGAGCAGAGAAAAGTTATTAGGAAAGAGCAACTGAAAACCAAGCCACAGTGAAAAGGATAGGGTTATACAGTATAGTACTTTTATAAACAAGTATCTTATCATATCATTCCTATATACATATTGGTGATAGGCAAATTCTCTTATATGGCCATCTTTACTGTAGTGTTAGTCAAATGATAGAAGTAGCAACAGTGAGTTAATTAAATCAACTGTGGCTCTTCCTTGGTTAGCCTATGAAAACTTATACTTATTTAGAAACTCTGGCTAATTGGGAAACATGACTGAGTTTCTCTGACCTCAAGTCTTAGGTGTTAATTACTAATTACGTTCTCTATAGCTTCCTCACTTCATCTCAGTTTACATAATTCTCTCTCTTCACTTTTAGGTGGTGATCCCAGTAGATTTGAGAAATGACATTGGATCTCGGAAAAGTAGTAGTAAACTTGGTTGTAAAGTTGCTACTGTTCTGGCTACAATACCTTGTGGACTTGAAGCTGCTATTCCAAGACTTTGGGCTACACGACATCGACTTGATGAGCTCAAGGTAATCGTAAAAAGAAATGAGATTAGCTTACAAACTAATATTTAGACTTTTGATTTATTTTTGAAGGCTTCGGCAGATCCTGTGGTTGCTTATGGTGCTACTTCCATCGTAATGTAAGAAATAAACTGCAATTCTTATTGGTTGGCTAACTATGATATAAGATTTAAGGTCAGACGTTAAAGAAATGAACTTTTCTAATTTTTTTTAGGAATGCTCTTCCACATCAGTGGGCCATTTCCGTCCTTGACAGTATTTCCAATAAGGTATGTATATAGACTCTTAAGTGACAAATCGATTCTTGTGTTTATGGAGAATTTATCAAGTCACCATCTCATCTACAAAATAGTTTATACGTCATCATTTTCTATATGTTAGCATTATATAGAGCGTGACATACACTTCCTGTAAAAGTATATTGTAAATAATGCTAAAGGCAATTGGCTATAGAGATGAAGTTCAATTGTAGAATTTCTCTGCCATAGGTATTTTATTGGTATAGGGCTGATACAATGTGTATTTCTATGTATTATTTTATTGCCCAGCTCTGGCAGGAATTTAGCAAGTTCATATCTTTTTTTTTATTCTTAAGCCATTTCCTTCTAAATGACTAAACTACACTAAACGTGGGTCATAACCATAAAATGTACCGTGAGCAGTGGCTACTTTTGTCACATTCACTTCTTTGGCTCAGCTACATCAATATAATATTTTAGTAACGTCTTTCATCGTGAATAATGCAAAAATGACATTTAAGAAAGACTAGAGCACTAAACTTTGGAAGTAGAAGGTTGTAGGTTCGATTCCCAGTTAAAGCATTTTTATATTAATGATCAATATTTATTCATGTATTAAATCTCATTTGTTATAAGTTTATTGAGCGCTGCTAAAGAACTGTGCAAAGTAATCCAAGTGTTACGGTAGTGTGATACTAGTGTATGAAAACACGTTATGAACAAAGTTTTGTAACTTATTGAGATTCAATGATGCCTAATATATGTATAACTCCTTAGTACATTGCTGAGTTACGCTATGGTTTAGTAGAGACAATCAATTTTCTATCCATATTTCATGAGCCTAGTCTCTCTCTCTCTCTCTTCTCTCTAGCAAATTAACGATTGAGTTTTTAGTATTGTCACATTATACACTCTCTATATGCCTTGCCCTTGACTCTCTCGTCACATCAGTCGAGACTAATGAGACACTTTTTTTCATAATAAAAAAAACTCTATAGACGACTCATAACTATATTATGCAATAGAGATTTTTTTTCCTCGTCACACACTCTGATTTTTATTACCCGACATTTCGTGACTTTTCCTTGACATTTATAGCTTACTTCTCATTTCTCTAGGCATCTCTACAATTCTGTAATTTGCCTGGTCCATGTTCTACAATTGCTATTGGAGGCGTTGCACTTAAAGGCATCTATCCAATTTACCCACCAACTGGAAATATTCGAGCTGCTCTCTCTGTTTTTACTTATGCTGATCAAGTTCATATTACTGTGCTCTCACATCATTCCCTTCCACAAGCTGGGCCTAAACTTATTCGTGGACTTACAGCAGAGGTATGAGACCAATATTGGTGCACAAAAATGGTGCCACTTCATAATGGGTCAAAACTGACTCTTGCAGGTGGATCAACTCTCACGTCAATTATCACAGCGCCGAGTTCCGGGAGAAAGTCGACGCTCTGCAAGGAATTCGGTGCTAGTTGCCAATCCTGAAATGACGAAGCCTCCAACAAGACAGGTGAGATCCTAGAAATATTTTTGCCTAAGAAAAATAATCTGAAATTTGTGATGTTGTTTTTAGATTCACTTCCAATTACAAGTTGTCCAAGAAGAGCTGCAGCAACTGAGTCACAAATTAGAGTTTGAAGAAGAAAGTAGAGCAAAGCCAATTCCATTGACAGTTGAGCAACAACCTGCAACTTCTTCTTTAGCTCCTCAAGACGCTTTTACTAATGGGCAAGGAGAAAATGGACAGAAGGAATTACGCTCAAGACTCAAATCTCTCAAGACTGAGTTTACGGAACTTATGGGTGAGCTGAGAAGACGGACTTCTATTGTTGAAGGGATTACACTGTCCTTTGAGGTACGTTCAAGATTTACAATAACTTTCTAATAAGAAAATAAAGTCCATCCCATCTTTTTTTCCTTGAAAATTTTACTTGAATATATTTTCTAAGCTGGACACACAATAGAGCACGGCTAGAAGTATTATAGAACGAATCTTATTTCTGAGCATATGAATTTTCATTCTGGTATATATATTTACATCAATGACTGATACATATAAGCAACAGATTAAGCGTTTTTCTTATAATCGTATTCCATTGTGAAATAAACAGCGAATGAAGTCTACAAGAAGTTATCTATAAGAAAATTAGTGATATAAGCAATAGAATGTATATAAGCATTTTTATATCATATATTCAACTGTGAAATAAGCATTGATATATAATAAGAAATCCTTTATAAGCAAATTGTTTCTTGCCCTTATAGCCGCATTATCTTTATAAGCATTTTTTGAGGAATTATAGGAAGCCTTGTCTTATAGTAGTTGTTTACTGTATACTTTAGTAGATGTTTATTGTAGTATAAAAAGTAGGTCTGCTGTTCTTGAGATTCATAAACAATTCTAGCCTTCTTCCTTTCCTATATACATTACTATTCTGAGAATAGTATTTTCTAAATTATTTTCTGTTTACTTTCCTCATCTGCTCTCTTCTCGTTTGAAACAATTTGAAATTTTAGACTTTTTCCACGGCTTAGATTTGCACATAATTTCGCCTGTTCATCCTAAAGCCTTCTTCTTTTCCTAACAGACGTCTCAGCCTTATGTTTCTCAACTCCTCTTTGTTACTACTAAGAGTTTAGATACTGTATGAAAAATAAACTTTCTTTTTTCTACTTCTCTCGTTTCCTTCCAGTGCATTGACTACCACTTTCATTTCCTGCCCTGTCACTGCATAAAACTCTCTCCTCTCTCTAACCAAAAATAAATTGCATAGTGGAAAAGATGAAATTTTACAATTGCTAAACCACAGAATTCTTTTTTCCAATCTCCTGCTGAGAAGAAAAAAACTTCTACATTTTTCTACGAAGGAGAGGCTCACGGTTTTTAGCTAGAGAATTTAATAGTAAGAAAAGTTAAAAGGTTCAGAATAAAATGTACATTCCAGAATTACTTCCAGCACACATCTCTACCTAACTCTGGAATTTTGATGCTAAAAAGTGAAATTTTATTAGTTAAAAAACCATGAGGAAGGCTTCACCGAATTTACTCTATACAGAGAGGCACTAGTCGTGGTTTCCCAACTCAAAATCTCTTCGACTGGATCACTATTAAATTCTCTGGCTAAAAAACCTGAGCCGCTTCTTCTATGCTCCAAATTTTTTTCTCTAGTCATTTATCTCTAACAAGATTGCTCTCCTTTTTAGGACGAAGAGTTAGAAGATGAATTCCGTAAACCACGAAAACGAGCGTTGTCTGTTGTATCAATGTCTCAGCGACGTAACAGTCTTTTCTCTGCTATGAGTGTCAACGTTGGCCGCGATGGACGGTAAAAGTTAAAAAGAGAATTTCTACATAGTCACTTTATATCTAACTTTTCGTGTCTATTCTGTTATTTACAGATCCATTACAACACCAGACTCATCATCTCAATGCTATTCAGAATCTGATTCTGAAGATGAAGAAGATTCTGATGACTCTAGTTGTCCACCACGAAGAATGACATCACGAGCTTCACCATCTCATATTCGAACCACAGCAGTATAAACTTTCTTTACGCCCAATTAGTCCCATAAACTTCAAAGGCAATCAATTATAAGTGAATGTTGTGATGTGATTTGTGATATGTGATGACAACTCCTCTCTCAAAGGTTGAGTGAGTGAGCGATGATGTGTGATTACGTAATGATTTGTAGTGACCAAGGAGCTAGTTAGTTAATTTAATGTAGCATGAAAGTATCTCGGATGTTGAGTAGAGAGTAAGTAACAAGTGATTATATAGTTACAGTTCTATTGAGTTTATATAGCGTATTAAAGCTTTGAGGACAATTTTAAGCTGAAGTGTTGTTACAGTCAATTAGATACGTGTTTAGTTATTGTGGTTTCTCAACGGATCGATTCACATACAAGCGGTTGATAACGATTTACTATCGTAGAATGAGAATTGGACGAAAAATTTGCTAAGAGGTAAATGATGACAAAATTAAGGAATCTATACCGTAGAATCAGATTAAGCTAAACGTCTGGTAGTAAATTAATGAATTATTATCCCATTATAATCGGAGTCCTTAGCTATAGCATTATCATTTCCAGTTTATCCATGCCTGTAAATTCGTAAATATGATTGTTCTATCCATTTGAACATAGCAATAGCGATTCATTGCTAGTGATCTGCTGAGGAACCACAGTAATCGTAATTATAGCTTGTATATAAGTATTGACCACAGAAATTTGTAACTTGAAGCCAACATGTCGTACCTAATAACAATATCGGATTCCTATAATAGTTTGCTAATTAGACATCAAATGTATTTCACACAGAGCTGAGCAATCAATGCCAAATCTCCTCTTCAGTCTGCTTGAGCTTCTAGATTACAAATCTATAATTATAGAGAGTCCAGCTCTGAGCCTATATGTTATATGTAAATATGTAATATAAAATGGAAGAAGAAACTGCCCTAAGTAATCTTACTGATATGAAAAAATGGTGTGATGATTCAATTGAAGAAACTTTGGCGAACGTGTACCTTACCTAAAATGTTTCTATATGAAATCCGCTTTTAAATGTTATCAATGAATGAAACTAAGAGAAACAACATGTTACCCTGTGATGTTAATATAATTAAACCAAATATGTATTCTAGTTCTTAAAAAGTCTTCTCAGACACTTTTACCTTTTGTAACAGACAACACTATACTATACTATATATATCATCAAAGTTATGTAATAAATGTTCATTCTGATATATATATATATACAATTGATACTTATAACAAGTCTATTGCTTTATTTCATTACGTCACTCACTAAATCTTAAAGAAAACATTGGACCAAAGGCCAAGGTAAGTAAGATAGAAGAGAACTTTGTGTTGACATGTGGTTCACACATGTCACCTATTGTCATCTTATAAGCTTTAAAATTTAAATGGAGCACAAGATTTAAAGAGGCATGAGGTAGCCTAATTCTACAATTGTGCTAAGACGATTAGAACCATTAAAGTAGTATTGGAGATTAGCATACTAATTTCAGAACATGAATGAAGACATCATCGTCAGCTTTTCTTTTAGTTTATTACTTGTTGTTTGGATTGAGAAGAAAGTTCTTCAGTAGATTCAATCGTAGCTTTATAGTCTTTAGTACAAAATTTTCTAGTTTTCTAGCTGGAGAAAAGTGTGAAAATTCTGGAAAAACTTGAGAAAGAGAAAAAATGCCATCAAAAGGTGTGACAGAAATGTCTATAGTGGACATCATTCGAGCCAAGAGAGACAAGAAGGAGTTGACAGAAGCTCAAATCAAAGTCTTTATTGATAAGCTCACGTCAGCCAGCACTGAGCAACAAGTCCACCAGTCTCAAATAGGTACACTCTCAACTCACTTAATCTTTAATCTCCGGAAAAGAAAAAACATCATTTATATATATAGTAAAACTTTTAATAGTAGCCTGCTTTAAAAATCAGAGATGTCTAAAGTATAAGAAAATGTAGACTACTATTAAAAGTTTTACGGTAAAGACTTTAGTGTATGAAATTTTCAGGTGCCTTTTTGATGGCGGCTTTCATTAATGGACTCTCACCTCGTGAAACAGCAGCTTTGACTAAAGCCATGACATTTTCTGGTACTTAACACTTCCTCTTATTTTAGAATACAGTAGAGTCTATCCATAAACTTAGGTTGTATAGAGAGACTAAACTGTAGGACAACTTAAGAGTTTTTAAGAGTATAGATTTTGAGTATCTCAACATTAAAAAGTATTATAGAACTTTTATACATTTTTTGCCATTTCTCTAGAGCTACACGTCTGGAGAGATCTGTCATTTGCACTCACTCAATTGAAATGAAAAAATAAAAACCGTTGAAAGACTTTCTGAGTGTTTTTAATTATATATAGTGAGCTTTAGTACCTTTGCTAAATGATGTTCTTTTTGAAAATACTTTTTCATCGAACAAATAATTGAAAGGGTACTTTAACACAAGTTTCAATAATTCAAAAACTTTTTTCTCTTTTCCAATGGAGAAAAACAAATAATCTGACTCAATTAGTCAACTCTTATTTCAAAAGACTTTACAAGGAAATCTCTCTAGCCTGCAAACAACATTTGAAACTTGTGACAACAACCTTTCTTCCACGAGTTAAGCTTTGAGTACAAAATATAGTTTGCAAGTCAGAGTAATCAACTTGTAAGTCAAACTTGTTAGAATTTCTATACATCAAGTTGTAAGGATTGTATCCAAAAATCTCTCTCAACTTTTTCCATGCCTGTAACAAAGTAAATCTTTTTTCTCTCCAATAACGAGCAAGAGATAGGAAAAAAGAAAGTAGCACATACACATTATAAAAAATAATAAGCTATACTCTTTTTTTTTTCTCTCTCTCTCTCTCTGACTCTTAAAGCCGAAGTAGAAAAGCATAATGGTCTAAAATGAGCAAACAAGTTGTGTTAGGCTAAAGGCAGCAAAGAAATTACGATACTCGCATGTACAATATACGCTTAGTGCCTTTGAGCTAGAAATGGGAGTCCCAAATCTAATTACTAAAAGTCCCACATCAATTTTTACAATATAACTACAGAGAAGAATCATAGAAATACCTAAAGAACAAGTTAACCATCTAATCTCTTCGTCAGTTCACAATCAACCTTTTTAAGTTGGAAACTAAAAAGAAATCTTAGAAACATTCAGATTTAATTTGAGTAAAGAGTACAATGTCAAATGTACTCTGACTCAATATGTACTAATTACTTGATAGTAATTTTCTAACACATGGGACTCAATCCAACTAGCAATTTGAGTGGCATTAAAGTCTCATGAACCTAAGCTATTTTTATCAAATATTAATATACATGAACCAAAAATTTTCCAGGTAATACTCTACAATGGCCAGCTTACTGGACAGGTCGTGTTGTGGATAAGCATAGTACAGGTGGAGTTGGTGACAAAGTCTCTTTAGTCTTAGCTCCAGCATTGGCTGCATGCGGTCTACGTGTGCCAATGGTATCTGGCCGAGGTTTAGATTTTACTGGTGGAACTCTCGATAAGTTGGAATCAATCCCTGGATTTTCAGTCTACCTAAGCAAGGAGAAAATGGTAGAAATCACTAGAAGAAGTTGGTTGTTGTATTGTAGGGCAAAGTGAAGACTTGGTGCCAGCTGATAAAATTTTGTATGCTACACGAGATACTACAGCCACTGTTGACAGTGAGAACTTAATCGTCGGTAAAAAGCTATTAAACCTTGTTTAGGAATTCTTTACATCAAGTATGTTTACACTCAGAGATCTAAGAGCTATTTTTTTCTCTGATCTGTGTAGCGTCAATCATTTCCAAGAAAGCTGCTGAAGGACTTGATGCTTTGGTACTCGATGTAAAAGTTGGCCATGGAGCTCTAATGAAAAATCTCAGTGATGCTCGTAGTCTTGCAACTAAATTGGTAAGTTGCCGTAAAACTTGGAGTAGTAGTCGATGAGGAAGTTGTAAATGTTGTAGTCTTTACAAACAGTACAGCTATAAAAAACAGTATATGTACTACTCTAAAACAGATCCTATATCCAGGATCTCATACGTTCGGCATCGGCTCATATTGAAGAGAGTTGGGTCCTAAAAATTAGAACCTCAGGCTACTGCAGCAAATTTTACGGTATTTTGCGTTGGTAGTAGGATGAAAAAGATGATTAAAAAAGGAGCGAGCTCTGATTTCCTGTGTGCATGATTATGTAATATGTATATATGTTGATGAAGTTATTAGTCTTGTAGACGCATACATATATAGAAACATCATGAATCATATTGTAGGTATATATTGTATATGTATACTGATATTGTAATCTAATAATATCATCATTCATCATTGTCTCTTGCATCCCGTGCGCATCTCTCAATATAGCTATATACCAGTTTAATAGAAATGAGAGTAACATTGCAAAAGCATTGAACCAGAATGGCCATTTTTCACTTTGAGAACTTAAGGGATTTAGAGCCATGAGGCTGGATGAACTCAGTGTCACAATCATTGGCCAAAATGTAAAGGCCAGTTGAGTGCCCAGATAGAGTCTCTGAGTGAGAACCACAGCAAATGAACTTCTACACTCACTTTCCTAGTTTTAAGCTGGAATGCCGTCAAGTTTAACGGGAGAAAGTTAATTTAATATTTTTGGTCAATTAGCCCCTAGGAGAGGTTTTCACTTTTATTTCTCAAGTTACTAATTTTAACCTCACTTGACTCTCAAAGAAATTTTCTTAATGGCCATTCCTGCTAGTCAAAAGAAAGTAGATTTATCTTTGACCTGGCACTTAAAACTTCTTGAGTATGTATAGACTGTTCTGAATGTTGATTGTGATTTTAAATCCTTAGAAAGCTTAAGGTTGAGTTGAAATGGTGATAGGGCAGATGTTGCCAACTGGAATTTGCCTTTATCAACAGTTTTTATATATACTCTCATATTTTTCATATCTCCAATCTACGTTTACCTTTAGCAGTCAGAGTAGAGCTGAGTGTTACATACTTTGATTTAATTTCCTTAGTAGAAGCGACCTAGTATATACATAGCTGGAAGCTAAGGAAGATAACTTTCTCATTCTCATCTTTTTCATCCAAAATAACATATTTTCAATCTCAAAACTTGAGCTTAGAAATATGTGTGATGTTGCATGTATATGCAATGCAATACTCAACTCTAACTTACATATTTATATTGCTACTTCCTCTGACGTCTTTACTCTCTCTCTCTCTCTTCCCTCACAACCAACTCCACAGAGATGAATCAGGCTTTTCTATCGAAATATTTTTGTAAGTATAGTGCTAGCTCTGTTTTTTATTACGGTATTCTCTTTTTTACCGGAGACATTTTAGTTTGTCGAGTAATGTTACATTCAAGTGACACGTTTTATAACAATATAAATTATTTAAACTACATGATAGTCTCTATATAACGGTACTATAATATTGACTGAAAATTTAAATGTAATTATAATTAAAAGATTCTTAAAAATTGATTCAAATTAAGTACAGTTAAGTAATTAAATTCATTGAAATGTGACAAGTAAACAAATTATAATGTACCGTTATAAAATACAATGCCCGTATAGAAAAACTTTACTGCATTAAAATGTAAATCTCAAGTGGCTCACTTTCCATAGAAAAATTTTTTGATTTGTAGCAAAGCCTGAGAGAGTAGTGGAAAAAGTGAAATGACATGACAAGAGAAAAGATTGGATCGCTAGTATATTGTGCTGTAGTTGACGTAAATTCACATTTACATTGTAAACTTTGTAGTCTAGTAATCAAGCTAATGGACTCCATACATCTCTTGTAACCTTACATATATTTACATACCACACAAAAACTTTCATTTGCATCTTCTTTCTATCTCTCTCTCTCATCTCCTGTTACATTTTACGATGATGAATTGTATGTCTCTCAATCTCGATTGATTTTTTTATTGCTCTCTATCTATCTCTTTTTCTGTATTTGACATATATATATATATATATAGGTTCACGTGGGCAACTCTTTTGGAATGAGAACCACAGCTTTGATCACAGATATGAACTCACCACTGGGACGAGCTGTTGGCAATGCTCTGGAAATAGCAGAGTCCATTGATACTCTTAAATACCAGGGACCATCTGATCTTCATGAGCTTGTTGTCACTTTAGGTAACATTGTAAATCATTTCCATCTCAACATTACCGTAAAACCTGCAGTAGCCCATGAAAGTCTTAATTTTAAGATATGGGAAAGATTCCAACATTTACTTTATTCCTTCTCGGTTACTACTCAAAGTTTTACGATATTGAAGAGAAGGAAAGGAAGAGAAATTGGAGAAAGCTATTGAGAAAGTCAAGAGAGAGATGAGCAAATAGAGAGATATGGGAGTTTATAGACGAAGAGAAGCATTGTTGTGGTGAAAATCAAATAGCAATACAAAAGGATACTCTAGAGCTAGAAGAGAAATTACAGTGTGTGTGTTCAAGTATACTAAAATGTTACACAGTATACTATGTCTATAGTGCTACATGTGTAGCAGTCAGAAGCCATTTTAGTACTCAATGGACAAGTGTATACGCAACAGTCTCGTGACTGCTGCTATAGATCTTCCTTATCTATAGTTTTCATTAGATAAGAAAGACATATAGAGACTTCTGTTTAGACATTAGTTACGTGATTGCTATATATATAGCTCTATATATCGTTGTTATCTAATG
The DNA here is from genome assembly GCA_009869805.1 of Oncopodura yosiiana. Taxonomy (NCBI): domain Eukaryota; kingdom Metazoa; phylum Arthropoda; class Collembola; order Entomobryomorpha; family Oncopoduridae; genus Oncopodura; species Oncopodura yosiiana. The sequence continues at coordinate 10,987 of VCNE01002244.1, forward strand.
TTAGCTGTAGTTGTACATTAATAAGGAAGCTATATAGCGCTATATCGTCTATTTCCTTATCTAGCAAATTAGATAAGGTAAATATATAGAGCTATATAGCGGTTAGAGAGAACGATAAATCTTTTATACTTAGAAAAAGTTGTGCTTCTCTATAACTGTAAAAATGGATTAGTTGCTAATACTGGTACAAACAAATTTCTTCTACCTGTTGCTTTTTGGGCTGCAGTGATAGACATAGTGGACTGTGTAGTTCTGAAACTAGAAGCAATGCTATTCTCTCGTCTGGTCGATATATAGCAGATCACAATAATGTGAAAATGGTTGAGTAAATAGATCTGATCGGCTCTCTTAGGTTTGCCTTGTATGTACATTGTACATATGAAGTGAAACTTTCTATATTTGCTTTCTCTCTCTCTCTCTCTTTCATCTCCTTTGAAGAATGTTGCTGGGCAGTTTTCATATTTACAAGGATATGATGTCAACTTAAAATTTAATAATTTAGGTGGCAAATTGTTGGAGTCTACTGGACTGGCAATTTCTGGTGAAGACGGTCGACATCAGATTGACGAAGCAATTAAAAATGGTTCAGCTCTACTTCGCTTCAAAAGGATGATAGTAGAGCAAGGAACTGATCCCTGCTTGGCTACTGAGATGTGCTATGGTGACAAATGGAAATGTCTTCCTAAGGCCAGGATGTCAACTTTAGTCAAAGCGACCAAATCAGGTTGGTCAATTCATGGCACATTATATACACGGGACAGGATTTAAATGAACAGAAATTTTAGTTGAATCCTGCTCCATGCAAATTAACCAAGTGCTTTCCATAAGTTTAAACCACTGTGAATAAAATTTGCTTTTAAAGGCGTTTTTACATTATACTCTGTGACGGGAATTTGACCATGGGAATAAAATGCCAACAATTCTTCAATATTACATATCCCATTCACTTTGTACTTACCGTAAAACATCTAATAGAAACCGCTGGGCATTTTTATTAGATTGAGGTCTCAAGTTTTTTAGTGAGGCCTGTATTTAACCCCATGTTAAAAAAGCAATGGTTTTTTCTACAAGAGACTACAAGCTACCGCTAGAGCTTTTATGGTAGGTTTCTACGTATATATAAATAGGTTAGGTATTTGCATTCCATTTGCACATTATTCCTTTCTCACTGTTTTATTCAATATTTGCATTTGCCCTCAAACGAAAATGGAATTTTGTAATGCATTTCTACATAATATTACTTACACTGTAGACTAATACTACTTTGATGCAATTGTCAATTATTTGTTTTCCTCCTCTTGTTACAAATGGAAAGTAGAAAAAGATATTTCGTCAGCATTTCAATGTTTTAGTTCAAGCCAAGCCAATATCAATTTTTGTTGCACATTATTTGCTCTCAACATTTCTTTTTCCTAATGTCGCTCTCAATTTTATTTGATGGACACTATGGAGCTCTCTCACTACAGTAGTAGATTTTTTTTGTACTTCAAAGAGAAAAAATTCAACTGGAAGCTTTTTATTCTTCTGGCAACAAAACAAAAAGTGGCCTCTCTGACGTCTCTGGAAATGATCCAAACGAACAAACGTCTCTTTCATCTTCATGCTTCATATCATATGTACCGTACATTTTGGAGTAATAGTCTGATTTTTTATTTAGATTCAGGCTAGAATACAAAATTGGGCTAGTAGTAGAGAATTTAAGGTTAGCAAAAAGAGAAAGTTGTCCAAATGTTACTTTCTACTTGGAATAACGAGCAATATTGGCAATATCATATTGGTACACATTTTATGGATGAGTTACGCTTGAAAAAGCAAGCGACTCTGGCCTGTAAGCGAGTTTTGACTGTAGAAATGGCTAAGATTGGTACACAATCAACCTTAATGACTCCAGCCTAAAAATAAGATTTAAAATATTATTAATTCGGAACTTCAAAAATAAAATGAACTAGCAGCGCATTGGTCACTTGAATTTTTGGCTAAATCTCCTTTCCATTTTAGACTCATCACCTGCTTGTAAATGCATATAATGCAGTAATAACATTAATGCTGAATTATTTTCTATGCTAATTTTATCTACTTGAACTAATTGTATTTTTATTGTTGTTATCCAGGTATTCTAGAAAGAATTGACGCTTTGCTAGTAGCAAAAGTTTGTCACTCTCTTGGTTGTGGTCGAGCTAATCCAACTTCTCTCATCAAATTCGGTAAAATCATTTTATATGTCAAATCTATATATATGATGGATTCACTAAGATTTGTTGTTGTTATAAATTGTCACAGATCCTGGCGTAACTCTGATGAAAAAACCTGGTGAAATAATAGAAGCTGGAGAAACCATAGCTGAAGTGCACTACTCGGAATCTCTTACTAAGGATCAATTGGAATGGATTAGTAAAATGGAACAAGATGCCTTTATTACTAGTGAGACTATGCCAACTCTAAATCCACTCATTATAGAAATTATTCAGTAGCGTTTTGCTATCATGTAACTAAAATCTAAAGCCATCAATCAAATGACAAATAAAAACTAAATCTTACACACTCACATTTTCTCTGCTCTATATTTTTGTCATATTACTAACTAGTCATAGTATGTGAACTGCTATAGAGAGCATTGCGAGTCCATATAAGATCATTAGAAAACTTAGATGTAAAAAATCAGTAGTGCCTCGTTACTTTGTAGACTAATTTGTGAAATTAATGGAGTCATGTAAAAAGTTCATGAAAGCTCTGAATCAGAGCTTCTGATGCACGGGGCAGAGTGAGACTGAAAAAAACTGTTGAATGAGTTTGGAGCGAAATGGTGAACAGAAAATTAGATTTGACTTTTCTCAACTTGTGATTCAATATCAGCTGCACCTCTGTGACTCATCAACTCATTTTGCTTAGCTCAACAAATTCAAGTGTATTTAGTTAAATTACGTCAATTGTCAAGTGACTCACTTCAATTTTCAATCCACTGTCCGCTGCAACAAACAATCAAACAGTGACCGAACTTCGACCCAACTTTTGCAAAGTATTTCATTAAGAGTAAATTTTATTTCATGTGCCTAACATAATATTTATCAGTTATTTTTGTGCATTACAGAGATTTATCATTTTTTCTCGTTAAAGAAGAATAAGTAGATTGTCAACAATCATTTACAACAATGGAGTGGCTATTTGGACGGAGAATGACACCAGAGGAAATGTTAAGGAAAAATAAGAGAGCTCTGGATAAAGCTATACGAGATTTGGATCGTGAGAGAGCTAGGATGGAACAACAGGAAAAGAAAATTATTGCTGATATCAAGAAAATGGCTAAAGAAGGACAAATGGTTAGTTGGTTAACTCATTAAATATATATATGATGATGATTATTATTATCTATTATTATTATTGTCTCATATCATCAATTAGCAGTAATTATTGATTGTTAGAAATCATTGATGATGGCAATAATAATAGTTTTATGTTTATGATGATTATTATTATTTAATGGATCTAATAATAATAGAATTTATTATTTTGTTGGTTGCAGGACGCTGTTAAAATTATGGCTAAAGATTTAGTTCGAACTCGTCGTTACGTGAAAAAGTTTATGTTGATGAAAGCAAATATTCAAGCAGTGTCCATGAAAATCCAAACTCTTCGCTCACAGAATGCTATGGCTGAAGCGATGAAAGGTGTCACCAAAGCTATGCAAAATATGAACAGGTAATAAATCAGGCATTACTCATTTATTGTTGTATTATTTTAATAATGGTACGTTTTAATTAATTAATTCTTTTGTTGCAGACAACTAAAGCTCCCACAAATTCAAAAGATTCTTCAAGAGTTTGAGAAACAATCAGAAATAATGGATATGAAAGAAGAAATGATGAATGATGCTATGGATGATGCTCTCGGTGATGATGAAGAAGAAGACGAAAGGTAACTTAATTAATTCAGAACAAATCCATTGAAAAGCGAAAAGATTGAAAAAGTAGTAGATATATCATTTTGATGGACGATAATGGCTCTGTAGTTTTTGTTTCCAAAGTTTAGCGAATTTATATCAAAGTTCCATCGATTGGACTGTGAACTGTGAAACCAACATGATCTCAAAATTAAAGTTTATTATTATGCCTGCATTAGCCATTAAATATTCAAAGTTCATTATTAAATATTATCTTTATGAAGTTGTATCATAAAACAAATCTTTTCCTTTGGTCTAACATAAAAAAGAGTGAGGCCCAATGTAAGCTTTTTTATTTACTTTTTTTAGTGATGCCGTCGTGTCTCAGATTTTGGATGAGCTTGGCCTTCAATTAAAAGATCAACTCTCTGGACTACCCTCAGCATCTGGTGGTCTTACAAATCCTGGACAAAAAACAGCAGTGCCAGCCGCTGCAGGTATCAGTGATGCTGATGCCGATTTACAAGCGCGTCTCGACAACTTACGAAGAGAATAGTTTTCTACACTTGTCATACATTACATAATTAATCATAATACAGTAATTATATTCTTTCTATAAGATTGTCACGATTATTATATATACCAGAGTAATTAACAAACAACCACAAGTCTAATTATATAATTAGCATGTATACTTAAAACTGAGCAGCAGAAAAAATCCTATATGTGTGTCTTACAATATATTACTCGAAACATAACAAAATTATTAATTTCTTCTTGTTTGCTTATATTTAGTATCATCAAATTATCATTCCTTTATTGTAAATATGAATTATGAGATATTATCTTTTGAAAATTTGAAGAAAAATGTAAGCTGCAGATAATAAGAATAAGAAAAATATCTTTTTACATACAAATATTTTCTACTCTATTTATACATTTGGTATGCATTAATTACGAACATCAATATTTATTATTAATTCATAATATGATTTAACTACACATTCTTAACCTTGACAGGTAAAGAAAAACCAGTTTTGGATCTAGGGCCTCACAAGATTACAAGTTCTAAAATAAAATAATTCCTTGTAATATTTTGATTCTGTTCCTCAAGCTCAATGTCACAACTACAACAACTAACTGTACTAATGTAGTGACAATGTCAAAAATCCGTTAGTATCAAAGTCAAAAAAATGTTCCCACACTCGACAACATCTTCTACATGAAAACTTGAAGACCGACAGAAATTCCAAGTTTTCAACGATACAGTTGTAGCTCTTAAAAAGTGTTAGGTAGTTTTGTAGCTGTGAAATGTGAGTGTGCTCTGGATGTTTGTTGTGACGTTCAGACTTCTTGGGCGGTTGTCAACATCTAAGTCTCAATAATGGCACCTAATAATTCTCTCAATATATATCGTTATTTATTTACTATGGGCTCATTTTCATCTCCTATTGAAAGTAAAAGGCCTGGTGGTTTGGCTCGGCTTAGGTAAATATATTATTGACTTTTATAATAGAATAATAGGCTAACCCTTTTAATATCCTTCCCACGGCGTTCTTTACCACTACAATAGCAAAGGGTTAACCATACATAGAGGACTACTTACTTTTTCTACCTGTAATCTTTGAATAAGAAACTAGTTGTTGATGAGTTAAGGTACAATTTATGACATGATAAGTAGACTTTACATAAGCTTTAAAACGTGTGGAGAGTCTCGACTCCACTTCGCTGGAGACAATTCAACGTTCGTTTTTTCTTAATAATGAATGAAAAATAGTACCGTAGCGTAAAGGAGACAAGACACTTGATGTTAAAAACCCTTGGACCAAAAAAACCGGTCCTTTTAGCAATTCCCGTTAGCCCAAAAATTCTCTTTAGTATTTTTGGACTAATATGCAAATGAGATTCTCAGTTGTCTCCTTAGTCTCACTTTAGCAGTGTCAAGAGTTTATCTCACATCATCTCATTCCGTCGTCTCAACTTTTCATTAACAACAACATGGTCACTAGAATTAGTGAGCAATTTGTTTTATTACTAATTTCTTCTTCCCTGGTAATAATATATTTACTACTACTTTTAATTAATCAGTGTTTAAAGTTATTTGTTTTTTTGTGTCTTTAAGATGACAAGAGTTGTTGGCCATGGAAGACTGATGAATCCCGCAGCAAGAAATAGTATGTGGAGATATGGATATCCTAACCCAGTTGATTATAATGATAACGAGCTCTTCTGTGGTGGCAGAGATGGTACTAATTAAGATAGTACATATAATTTATTGAAGAGTTACAAGTGAATTTGTGTTTTTTTAGTTGTAATTAGCAATGGTGGTCGCTGTGGTGTTTGTGGTGATGACGCTCGTCTTCCTGAGCCAAGACCACATGAAAGTGGAGGAAAATATGGCAATGGGATCATCACTAGGAAATATTTACGTGGACAAGTATGTCAATTAAGTGTTAAATTAAATTGTATTAATTAATTGATGGAAATTGTTATAGGATATTACAGTAGAAATTCAATTGACATCAAATCATCGTGGGCACTTTGAATTTAGGATTTGTCCAGTGACCAAACGCTATCGGGAAGTGAGCCAAGAGTGTCTTGACAAGTAAGTACATTTCATTATTTAATTAAGGAGGATAACTCTATATTTACTATTTGATTACAGAAATCGAGTCTACGTCATAACAGAAGATGGCGAGTTGGCCAAAAGCTACAAATTAATGACAACCGAGCAAACTATTACAATCTATGTCAACTTGAGACTGCCACCCAACTTAATTTGTAAACATTGTGTCCTCCAGTGGACTTATATGACAGCTAATTCATGGGGCACTTGTAATGATGGAACTCAAGCTATGGGGTAATAAATATAGTCTTAATTAGTCTTTTTTACTCATTTATTTAATGAAAATCTTTTTTTAGATGTGGACTCCAAGAAAAGTTTATAAATTGTGCTGATATCTCTATATTGCGGAATACTGGTGGTAGTGACTCTTCTGGATCTACAGTTCAAACGACGACAACCACTACAACTACTACGACACCATCACCACCACCGCCACTTCCAGAAGAAGAAGAAGATACTGATGAGTCAAATGCCATCATTGAAATGACAACTACAACAACGACGTCAACAACAACAACAACTTCACCTCCAGTACTAATTGATAATAATAGTAACAATCCTGATAAAGATAATCCTAATTTACTCTACATGCGTCACATCCAATCAAATGGCATTCCTAAATATACTCCAATTGTTGTCAAGTAAGGAATTAATTACCAAAAACAGTTTTTTGGATTCTTTAATTAAATTGAGTCATTTTTCTTGCTGCAGGTCTCAAGTTTGTGTTGGTATTGGAAGCTGGGCAAGGATTCCAGGTAAGCAATTTGTAAAATTTAATATTAAATTGTATGCTAATTAGTTTTCTTGAAGGAATGGACACGTGGTGTGCAGAAACTTGTATGAGATACCAAGGGTTTTGTCCTCGTGACAAATGTCGATGTCCCGTCACATGTCATGCTATTGGTCACTTTGGCCAAATTCCTGGTGCTCATCAATACTGTTTGGATCAATGTCTTGTATATCCACCGAAGAAATGTGCTCCAGACTTGTGTGAATGTGAATAAAGTTAGAGTTCATCTAATAACTTTTGTAGTGTTGATTTTAAATTAAATAAACCGTTTCAATTTGTAAGCATTGTCACTTTGTAATAAGATGTATAAATAAAAATTAAGATAATTTAACTTAATGATCAATTGTTGTTGAAGTATTTTTATATGACATGAAGATGTGGAAATAAAAGACAATCAGATATTTTTCTTACAATGAATAATTTATAGTTAGCTCTGTACCGTAGAGAATTTATTAGCTGTCTTATATTCTATATAAAGATTAATTTTCAGAGAAACTCATTTCACAACCAATGAGTTTTTTACAATTGTAGCTACCTGGCTACGTTAATTGAAATTGAAAGTCAGTAAATGTAAAAATATTTCTACAATTTCATCAATTGACTATACAATTACCTTATCAGAAACAAAAATGGAAATTAATCTTATAAGAAAAACAATCATATTTCAATAGACAGAATATACAATGACATATTATTCAAGCTCAGTTCTCGTGTTAGATAAATTCTAGTATTTAACAATTGATATTTTCAATCGAAAGATATTTTCTCTAGAATATTTCATGAAAATATCCAAAGGTTATCCCTGAAAATTAGTGGACTTTGAATGTCAAAACTCAGCAATTTTTCACATTTTTTAACTTGAGTAATTAAAATGCAACGTACTGGAATTAGTTATGTTGTACTTAACTATATTATGTACTATTTATAAGACGCAACGCCACCAGCATGACCTAGCACACAAGATAGTGTCTTCACAATAGGATTTAAAGCAATAATTAAGGAAAAATGATAAAAGTACAATAATAATAATATCTCAATGTGACTCTGTATTATTTTTCTTAAGCTACGGGAAGAGGGTCCTTGGCCATATTCCCTAATAAAAACCTATATCTATCAATAATAATAATAGCAAATATATATTATTCAAATCACCAGAGACTTTAAGTACAAATATTACTAATTACAAAAGTTGAAAGCTGATACCGTTTCGTGCCAACTCATTGGAAGTACCTATAAATGTCTATAGATAAAAATGTATTGTTTTCTAGTTTTATGTTGACATATTTTCAATTGGAAGATAGCAAATTGATAGAGTCGCCTAAATCTTTGTAATGAAATTATTGCTACCTTGCAATAAATTTTCAATTATTAAAAAGGAAATTGGGGAGCATCATAAAGGAAGACATTTTGGTTGAAAGTGTTTATGATTTGAAAGATTGAAACTTTACATTATTGACGGATTGAATTTAAGCTGGCGAGTCTAGACTAATTTTTTAATTGAAATTAAATGAATATGTTAATCTTAAGAATGAATCCAAAATAGGTACACGTCTTCAGGGCTCTAGCCGCAGCAGTTGTGATAGAAGCTCTAATCATCTGTCAAAAAGAAAAGTTGTTTCAATAAATATGAATTATTCAACTAATTAGTATTAGGAATCAATTAATTTTTACATACGAGTCACTTCAATAGTTCAGGTAATTTTATAATTTCAAAAGTTCAGGCAGTAGCAGTCCAAGGTAAAATAGCAACTACACTCTGACTAGAAAGGTTGATCGTACTCTTCTCATTAGCATATTATAAACAATTTCTGGATCACAATTGGAAATAACAGGAAAGGTGTACCCTCGACTGAAATAAAAAAATTAATATATTTGTAAAATTAATTCCACTCTAGCCACAATGTTTTAATTATGATTGATTAATTACCTTTCCTCAGTGGTTAACATTGTTAACAATCAAATACTTAATTTTAACAATTTATAGAGTTTACTACTCGACTCTAATTTCATTTTTATATGCTCTCACCTTCACAATGTGAGACTCTTTTAATACTAAAAGTGAATGAGCTTAGAATCTCACCAGTTCTCAACTCAAGAAGAAATAACTCCCCTTAAAAATATTTAATGACTAACGTCATTTCCATCAGTGTCATCTTGTCATAAAATTATCATGAAGAAAATGCTCATGTACTAAACGGTAACAAGTTTTAACATTATGTCATCTCAACAATTTTGATACATTTTTACTTCTTCCGTTCGCAGCCAACTCATCACAAATGATGAGAGAGGCAAACTGAGACAAATTTCTCGTCAGCATTTCTGACTATTCTGACTCAGCAATTTTCTGATGGGTCTTAAAATATTTTTTCCTAATCTCTCATGTAGCAGAACTCATTTTTTGCAAGCTGTAATTACTATAAATCTCAAATACTTCTCCTTATACGCAACTAATTCTAAAATGATTACGCAATCTAAATCACTTTTCAAAAAACTGATTTAAAAAAAATTTTGCAGTCAGCGACAGTCTCAATAAACATTTAGTTGACACTGATGACACTTTACTTCCACATATAGTCAACAGTCTTCATCGTTTCTACGCCCTATGGCCAATCATGGCGAAAAAATTGCTCCAAATTCCCCTTATAAATTTGCCATTTTCTAACTTGTTATTTTATGACTCCAGACATTCATTCTGAAGTCTGACATTGACGCATCAGGCTAATCTTAGATTGCTATAGATAGAAAACTTGACATTTTATGAGCTTTTGATTATCTTTGCTGGAATCTCTATTAAATGCAATCAAACAACCAACGCATAAGGAAATGTTGTCAGCATGAGCTTTACAATTTCTTATTCTTATGAAGCTCTCTTCAACCTGAAACCATTTTTGAACGATAGACGCTGAACATTAGCCACTAGTAATTGTCGCCTCGTGTTTTTGACCAATTTGCAATTACACTTGTAGCTCAAGACCATAGATTACTTGTAAAGAAATTATCCAATGTTCTGAATCTTCCAGTTGACTGCATTTCCTTGACAGTACTCATTTATTATCTAATACATATAGGAAAGAAAAGATGTTTTCGCTCAATATAGAAATATTATTAGGATTTGTGAGTGACTACATAATAAATACTTTGGTCACATTATCCTTTTGAGTGACCTTTGGATATTTAGCATGTGGGCAGAGGAACACATTATATATTCTCAAAGGTGATGTGATTACATGACGTTGTTGTATAGCTCTAGCTTTTTATTTCTGTAAACAGAGTGACGCCCAAAGAAGAATAAATGTGATGTTCCTTCTTAGTAAAAGAGAAGGAAAAAAATAACAACAACACAAAATCTCTTTTGCCTCGGATGTATAAGAAATTACATCATGCCGTGCCAAAAATGTCTCAAGTGCTAAAACTTTTGCATCCTTCAGTCTAATGTCTCTCTCTCCACTTGTTTTGTTCTCTCTTTCTCACGCTATAAAAAACATTAGATGTGTCTCCACACGATTTATGACTTACGACGTAAACATATTTTTCTCTTGAACGAATCTACATACAAAAATATTTATGTCGCTGCTTACTGGCCAATGTCTCAGTGGAGGACTCTGTAGTAAAATTGTCAACAAAACAATTACGAGTTGGTCCAAACTAATAAACTTGTTATTCTTCTATGCTAACATAAACTCAAGTCAAATGATAATGAAAACCTTTCTCAAAGCTATTTGGGCAAAATACAACACTTGCACATACTAGCATATCTTTCTCCAGTAAAACTGGAAAGGCATTACAGCTTAGCTGAGGTCCACTGGAAATGGCCACTGAGTTCATCCAGCCTCAAGACTCTAAATCCCTGCAGTTCTCTCATGGCAAACTTTTTATTATTTAAAACTCTCGTTTTTATGAGACTATTATTTATTGTAAGCCTCCCACAATAAGGAAGAAAAGACGTAATCTCTAATTGAGTACGAGAATCATATAAATTACATAAACAAATTGTTGCAACAAGATAGAAATCTGCAGAGTCATTTAGGCGATAGCCATAGTTGAAAAATTGATCTCGCATCTTCTTTTTACAACAGTCATAATAAACAACCTACGCAGATTAAGAGAGTAGTTCTAAAACATTTAAAAAACAATAACTGACCTCATCTTTAACTGCGTAGAACAAAACTCTAAGCAGTCAAAACATTTCGTCTTAAAAGTCTGTCGCAAAAAAAAATAATAATAATTTAATTTACTAAAGAAGAGTAGCACCTCTAAAATCTCTCACATTTCTCTCTTCCTTGCCAATTTTTATAAAGTTACTTCTTTTTATACAGCAAATCAACTCGTCTTCTTTTTACCTACTGACTCACTTATTTTAGATCGCTCCTTAAATGGAAATCTTAAGATCTCATCAGCACTACATAGAACAACACAGCATGAATGACAATTAGGCGCCCGAGTCTCATTTGCATACCCACAGTAGAAATGCCTTTGCACAGTGCTATAGACTCTATCGTTAATTTACTATCTTTCCCACTGTATCTCATGCGACGGTAGACTTGTCACATTTTGTTGTGAGAGCAAAGATGACAAGTACTGATTAGATGAAAATGTAGTCAGCACTTTGCTTCTGGCGAAAAAAAAGTCCAGTAGATTTCTCTTATATGGGGCAGGTTTGTTAATGCTACAATTTATGAGATAGATGCATGGAGATTGAAAGGAGAGATTTGGTAATTAATTAGTTTCAACTAATTGAGCACCCTTGTTGCTTTTGATGTTACGCCATAGTCTCAATCAATCCTTAGGATCTATAGTTAGCTTATAAACTCATTTACCTTGAGAAGAAATCTACAGTTTCAACAAGAAAAAACAGTTTCGACCATCTTGATAAATTCTTCTCACGTCTCTCTGGAATGAGATCTTTTATTTTAAGCTGAAATGTCTTCCTGGAGAAAGATATTTTAGTATTTAATAGTGTTGCATTTTTAATGAAGATATGGTGATGTTAATTATTTATAAGTTTTCTAAATGATTTGATTGTACTTATGACTACAATATTGTTAGAATACAATGTTGCATAACTCATGAGTGATGTATATATGTACATATGAGCATTGAGTATAGTATTATTGCTATAAGTAAAAAAAGTAAGAGATCAGCAACAAGACACATTTGACTTTGACTCATTTGGCATGTAGGAATCTTTCAAGGATGTTATTGTGCGTCCTATTAATATTACTTATAGTTGTTGCTTATAAATGCAATGCACAAGAAGCCAAGTAATGTAGATAGACTTTCACAAGCTCATAAAATCTTGTTGCGTTTGAGAATCATATATGGTCAACCAAAGCTCCATTCTCTTTTCTCTGAATCCAAAAACCAATGGCTACAATATACATTCTAATGTATAGCCAAAGGAAATATCTTCAACTCTATTTCTCATTGCCTATTAAGTTCTCTTCAACCTGGAGCCATAACTCATTGCGTTAAAGGAGCACTAGCAGTGAACTGTAAACAGAAGCTAATTATTATTACAATTGTACCTCAAGACGATAGATAGTTTCCTTTGGACGCAATAGGTCGCTCAAAGTACTTTAGAGTTGAGAGTATTCCCTTTTAAATATCCTGTCGTCTTGGGTGATCAGTAAAGGAATTCATAAGGATTATTAATTCCTTTTCCTATGTCGTAGCCTATAACTCCTTTGCCTAAATTTGAATAGCTAATGTCGAATCTTAATCCCAAAGTGTCAAGAGCTCAAGAGTTCTTGAGTTTGAACCAAAGCAGATGATACTATACTATAAAATACCCTATAGAATTGTATGTTAGTTTGGCAAGTACCTTAAATATTAAAATATGTCACAAGTTCTAAGAAACTTAGATACTTCCAAAGTGCGTGGGAGCAACGGACATCATGATGTTCTGTCCTGTCCTTTCTTAGTGGGGGTTAGCTCCTAAAATGCTGTAATTACGGCAATATTCGCCTAAGATGCAAAAATATGTTAGTGACTATAGAGAATATATAATAATAAAATAACCATCGTCCATCCACTACAATATCACACATATGTATTTTTCTATTGTAGCAACCCGCATATTGAATGAGAGTCTCATCTGCAAAACAAGTCAAGTGCTGTATCTCTTACAATATTAGACTCAACCTTTCCACCTTCATTGTCACTCTTGACTAGAGATTCAACTGCTCAAGACCTTTCTCAAGTTTCATCTCTTCTAACTCAATTTAGTGCTCTCTTCTAATTTTAGTGATAGTCAAGTGCGCACCTCTACCGCGACTGCAGTCAGTGAGCCCTTAGAATATAAACTTTGTGACACTTGTGACATTTTAAGAAAGTTTTTAAGAAAAAGGAGATCTAGAAAAATGTCAACAGAAGTGGATCGAGTTGGTTCCCTTTTCAAAAACATGCGCGTCAACACTCCGCGTCGAGGAAGTGACGCAGGTCAACCTAAGGCATTTTACCTGGGCTCTAATATGAGTGTGAGTGGATCCAGCGCCTCAGGACGCGAATCACCTTCAGGTCGAAATTGTGCAATGCACTTACTTTCATCTTCACCACGAGGACTTGGATTAATTTCAGAGCGACGAGGGTCTACTGGAAGTAATTTGATATGGCGCAAAGGCTCTGCATCAAATGCTCATGCGCACCTTCAACTTGCGCATGAGCATGGTCAAAATGCTTTAAGACGAGGATCTAGCCCTGGAGATTTGTTGCTATTTCCAACACATCGTAAAGATTCAAGGAAATTTTCGCAAGACTCTATTGATCTTAATGAGCCTTTGACTTCAGGAACAAATGGAAAAGCTTGGAAGTCTAGTCAAGGAACTATTATGGAAGAAGAGGTAAGATTTTATATTTTTAGTAACAACAGTTTTAGAATATCTCTCTTTAGTAGGGACATTGATTCTCTAAGAGGTTACTGCTATCCATAATATTAAAGCTTTCCTTTTAAAGAATTGTTTTGGAGCTAATGCAAATAGATTGAACTTTTGCATTATTTTTAATTGTGTACCATAATAGAGAAATGTCACAGTTAAAGAAAGTTGTTGCAATATTTTTGGTCTCTCTAACTATATCCTTAAAAAGTGCGTCATAACAATCTTCATACTAGTTTGAAGCAGTTTATGCATTTTTTTGGACCAGACCATATAAGTTAAAATTGTAATGAAGTGAGTAAGAACAGGGAAAGAAATATTTTCGGCTCATTTGCAAATTTAAAGACTGGTTTTGACATGTCAGGAGGACAGTTAGTTTTTCATTTATGGACTGCTACTAAATCACCAGTGTAAACATTGGCTAAAGAAATATGTAGACTGGTCACTACATGCTAAGAACAGTAAGCACCATAGCTAAATCAAGTAGACCAATTTGGGCATTGTGACCAATTGTCTTGTTAGCTAGAACGCAACAACTAAAGCTCATCAACACGCTAGCGTAGATGAGGCAAACTGAGACAACTTTTTTAGACAGTAACTTGGCAAAAGTTGGGGCATTTTATAGAAGAGTCTCACTAGGAAAATTGTTGAGCGAGTGATTTTCCAACCGACATAATAAATTACTAAATGTTACTTTTAAAAACACAAATAGTAAAACGAGACAGAAGATTTATATTTGTAGTCTCGTCTCGTTATACGCTTCGTTGAGTTGGGTTTATACAATTAGTACAGTAAATTCTCGAAACATTCAGTTGCCCCATAAGACTCAATGTTAAAGTTTTCGAATTACAATTTGGCTACTATTCCCTCATTTACGGTCACTTGCCATAATAGTAATAGCCTAGCGACTAAAACAACATTTAAATCATAAGAATTGTTATAGAGAGTTCTCATGCGAAATGAATAGTATATGTGTCCTTTTCTATATTTTATTACTATCACAAGTCATAAAACTAAATTGCATAATGACCACAAATTCCTAGGGTGACGCCAAGTACTGAAATTCTAAACTTAAGTACAATTCTAAATCATATATCTTACAAAGAAATCTTTAGGCAATTCTATTTGTCGTCCACTACTTGTAACTTTTCACACGTTGCCTTAAGAGATTATGAGCTGAGTCACATGATAAATATTTTTATCACTAAAATTAAATGTCTATCAGAAATAGAATTGAATTCTTTGATGTAATAACCTAAGCTTCTTAAGATTTCTAATGCCGTCACTACTATATGGCACAACCAAAAATGCAAAATAATAGACGAAAGTATATATATATATGCCATTTATATACATATACAATAATATAATTTCTCTCTCTCTTTCTATATAGCGGTATTTGATTGAACAATGAGGAAAATCGCTTGTGGTTTATACATAATTTGGCCCATAGAAAAAAGGGTTACGACAAATCATATTTCCTCTCTCTCTACTCTCTCTCACTCTTATATTTGAACCAATACAAAATAATTTCTCAATGCATTTGACAATGAAAAAAATCTTGAACTCTCATTTGTTTTTTGAGTATAATTGATCTCTGCAGCACGTTGACAGTTCTTAGATTAATTGTCACTTACAATTGTTACTGAATTGAATTGAGCTCAACACAAAGATTTTTGTGACATGTTCTGCTCACCACTTTTTTTAAGCAACAAGTGAATGCATTGCAATTTACAATGTGCCATTTGAAAAGATTTTTTCACAGAGCCTTTTATCATCATGGGAAAGAATGTTGTTATGATCTTCTCTCTCTCTCTCTTCCTTTACAAAAAACCCTAAGCCACACTGTAGTCAATTTCCTTACGCTTTATAGCTCTGGTTGTCTCTGTCGTACACGTTGCTTTTCTATGCGTATCCTTCTGAAAAATAGAATTGAATGCCTTTCGAGTTTGTTGTTATTGTCGCTATAGGATTTGAGATATGACAGGGAACGTAGAGTTTTTTCCTTTGCTCCCAATGTTAGAAACCACTGGCATGCCACAGTCTCTAATTCTACAGCCATATATGTACAATAAAGCAGAGCAAAGATAACTTTTTAAGCTGACACACATATATATATATATATACAGGAGTAAGAGATCTCAACAAATCATTTCTTACCTGAGAATTTTTCTTCAGTTTGCATTTGCTTATGAGAATTATTTGTAGCAAAATAAAAAGTGTCTGCAGTAAAAGAATCCACTGAAAAATTGGTGACATGAAATATTTTTAACGCAACTAACTTTTTACAGTAAGTTAACAAATCGGCACTTAGTTTTTAAATTAAGAACAGTAACATTGTGAATTAATTTGCTTGTGACTGAGTGAGTTTTACTTGGGTTGCATTGTATTATTAGTGTAACGGTGTGATCTTATTGACTCTGTACCAATTTTGGTTCACCTCTGGCACACTATAACAAATTCTCAATGTATCAGCACTTTGAGTAAAGACATTGTGCCCACGTGCTACCTTAGGGTTGGATCACATTTATCAGTGCTGGTGTTGTTTTTTTGCACCATTTCTGGTTCTCGGCACTAAAATTGTCCTCAGATTCAGTTAACTAATCCACACCATTTAAAATTGTTGTTGTGAGTGAGTAACTTAAGATTAGATTATGATTGCCTTCAGCTAACTAAAGTTAATGTAATGACTCATCTGACTATCAACTTGTGAAGCACAATGCCCTGGTGACAATATCCAACCTAAAAATGATGACAAGAGCTAAAGGTCAATCAAATGGACTCGTCACCATAATGTCTTCACATCGACACCAACCTAACAATTACTCAAATGGTACCTGGAATGAATCGTCGTCCACTTAGTGTGGTTTTTGCTGGTCCACCACCTCCACCAGCTTTATTACTTTCAACAACAAATGGTGGGCCAGGACAATTCCCTGCAAGAAAAATTGTTAACCCAGTTACTGTTAATGCTCTACGAGCTCAGAGCTTTGGGCCACCACCACCGCCACCACCTCATGTCACATTTGGTTGTAGTAGAACAGCGACAACTAGGAATTCCAAGTGTTGTACTTGTTGTTATTGTTGTTGTAGTGAGGATAACAAAATGCCGTCATCATCGTCATCGTCACATAGTCATAATGGCAACAAGACAACAAAAACTCGTCGCTCTTGTTGCAGTGAGAGTAATGTACGACTCAAAAGGTCCAAATCAAAGGAAATGAGTCATTTATCACGACGGAAGTATGGAGTCGACGTTAGGAAATTGGTTCACTATGATATTGTGAGTTGGTTCACTTAACAAGTTTAAAAGTTTTAAAAAAATGGGTTGAAAATAGGAAATATTATTTTGGTGATTTAATTAATTGCCTTGCCCAAAAAATTTTTGTATTTGTTTTTTATAATGGGAAGGTCATATAAATTGTTGATTGTTGGTTGGTGGTCATTTAAAAGTAATTAGCCATGATGTTGAATTGTTGACGACGGCTTAAAGGTCACACGCATAGAGAAGAAACATTGAGTTGGCATTTGAAATAGGAAATAGTATTGTTGATATGATTATGACATACGTGACACTCACCTTTCAATTTTCATTACTTACTCTCATGAGCCATATATGGATTGTTGAAATCAATTGAAATGCCTAATGGATTTTGAGCAATGTCATTTTTTTACTCTGAGTTGCTACACTTCTTATGACTTTGACATTTGGCAAAGATTGAGAATACTAATGAGAAATGTGGAGCAGAGGAGAGTAGAGCAACTCATTACTATAAAGTCATTTAGTGAGCCAAGGATGAATTTACTATCATAGAAAGAATTGAGTGCAAATCTCAATTGTATAAAGATCTATAATGCTATGCAGTAATTTAACGTATTTTTATGAGAAGGCCTAGCCTCTACTTGTCAATTGTAAAAATTCTTATAATTACTCATACAAAATGATTGCGTTTAAAAAGATTGTGGAATGTGAGGTTAAGAAAAATTGCATCGAACTAAAGTTTCCCTTAAATTTCATTACATCTTGTCACACGTAGCATTTTTCTTATGAACCACAAATTTTTTGCTAAGTAATTACGACATTTATATATATGTATATCTCTCGTCTGTTTTTCTATGCTGTGCATTTCATTTGTTATCCTTAGAGATTTATATGTATATGAATGTGTTGTAAAATGACGCAAAATAATTTCCTTTTGGTCTTTTTATATATCTACATATATGTACACGTAGTCAAGAAATAAAAAATTAGGAGAGAACAGAAAATGAGAGAAAGTGACGACGCGACGGTTAGTAATAAGAATATAAGTCACATAAATTGATTCTAATTTTCTAATACTTAAAAAAACTTTTAATATTTATATTATAAACTTATAGAGCTCTCGTATATTTTCTCTTGTTAGCATATCCACTTATTTTTTCTTGTAATTAGGATGATCATAAATTCATATCACTACACTACAGCTTATACTATACGTCAAAAGACATTTTCACACGTAGCAACAATACATATGAATTCAATTTCTTATTTCTCTAAGCCACAATTTACTAAATTATTCTCAATCAGCTCCCTTTCAACTATATAACAACCTATCATATAGATCTCACACTTTTAAGTATAGCATCGTGTAGTATCATCATATAATAACTACCGTAAAACTTGGAGTATAGCCGATGACCAACTTAAATAAATGTTGAGATCTTTGCCATACCTCAGCTATCCTAATCACTAGACTACCCTGCTAGTAAAGTCTAAGCAAAGGCTGAAAATTAGAACCTACGGTTACTGCACTGCAAATTTTATCTGACTCAAGTATAATTGAAAGAACATTTGTTTGCTATAGTATTAACTTAGGTAAACACGAGAAAATGAATAACAAGTGTTATCTAATCTTCTCCATTTATTTACAATGTAAACGGTGTGTAGATTACGTCATGCGATGTCATCCAAGCTAAAAATAAGTTGATTGATTACTCTATAGTGTAGAGTCACACACTAAACTTGAAATTGTTCCGTTGCTCATTATTTGTTTCCACTTAGTGGATTAAGCCAGTCAGATGCAATTGTCTACAGTTTTTTAATTGTTAGCATCTCTAACGGCATTTCCATCTTAGTGTGTCAGTGTTCACTAATACATTTTTAATTGAAGAGCTGCAGCATCACTTAATTACGTCAGAGTAATTTTACGGAGTGCACTCTAATTACAATGTACACACATCTAACTCTACTAAACGTACGAATGTGCATCTCGTGTCTTAGCATCTGCTTCTCTCGTCAACAATAGTATAAACAATAAAGTATTATTGTACTGAGAGACCTAAGGAATTTGCTCAAGTGTGAAATTAGAGACTTTGCTCTGGGGCTTAGAAATGTCGGCTCGCTTTTGGTACACGCATCCAAAGAATAAGGTCAGTTATTTAAATGTCATCATCTCATCCAAAAAATTTTTTTTAAGACCCTTGGCTAATTTAGTGGACTACGTTAATCTCGTCATTTGTATTTTACAAGTGATTGTGAAATTCTCTATTGCCAATGGGAAACTGTCAAGAGTAGTTTATGTATTGTTATTCCATTGGTAGAAAAATAAGAAACTGTCATCATGTTACTTATTATTGCTATTGTAGTACATATATCATTATTAGAGACTTTGCTCTGGGGCTTAGAAATGTCGGCTCGCTTTTGGTACACGCATCCAAAGAATAAGGTCAGTTATTTAAATGTCATCATCTCATCCAAAAAAGTTTTTTAAGACCCTTGGCTAATTTAGTGGACTAAGTTAATCTCGTCATATGTATTTTACAAGTGATTGTGAAATTCTCTATTGCCAATGGGAAACTGTCAAGAGTAGTTTATGTATTGTTATTCCATTGGTAGAAAAATAAGAAACTGTCATCATGTTACTTTTTATTGCTATTGTAGTACATATATCATATGTCGTACGATTTTTGAAGAAGACGACAAGGTGTTGCATTTCACAGTTGAGTGATGACTACACATTATACTAAAAATGTAAACTACTCAGGCTTACAGCTCATCTGTGACGGCAGTAGAGAGAGAGGCAATCAAAATCACATTGAAAAATGAAACTCAAATACTCATTACCGTAAAACTTACAGTGGCCTAAGAGTTTTAATTTTTAGGCTTTACTATTCCACATTTGACTAGGTTATCTTAGTCTCTTCAATCTAAGCTAATGGGCCAAACTGAAACTCAGGAGAAGGAGTCTATTTACTGAGTAGTCTTATGATTAGGATAACTGAGCTATGGGACAGATGACAACATTTACTTCACTCCTCCTCGGCTACTACTCAGGTTTTAGGGTAGACATATAGCTTACACAGTTTGCTCTACTAATTTACATTTTTCTTTCGACTCTTTACTCTTTAAAAAAATGAGAGATCAGTTACATGCTTAAGAAGTCACTGGATCATTGCTTTGGTAAATGAGGCTATAAAATTGAAACTTGAAGCTACGACTTCAATTTGAATTGCCCATATGATTTTAAGTTAAGAAAAAATGAAGCTTCGTACATTTAAATTACAGTAGCATAAATAGAGAATAGAATAAATAATTTCGAGTGTATAGCACAGATTTTCACTTTTCATGTAAAAAAATCAAACAAATCAAGACAGCACAACTCTATTTGATTGGCTGGTGCACGACTTTTTAGATATATGTATCATTTTTTTCGTTTTGTAGAAAAAGAGAGCAATTTTTTTCTGATTTGACCAACGTGAGTAAATGTGGCGATTTACTTTTAGTGAATGTCATTACTTGGCACTTTTTTGCCTCTCTCTGATTTATCTCGTGCAGACTTTCATATTAGAATAAGAAATAATGCTGGTTCATCTCTTATAGGAACAACAATCACAANACCTCGTGCAGACTTTCATATTAGAATAAGAAATAATGCTGGTTCATCTCTTATAGGAACAACAATCACAAACCTCATTGAAAGTACATTTTTTCTCTCACTTTTGGACACACTGGCTTTTACAAAAGTCAAGAACTATAAGAATAAAAGTCATCAGTAATTTTCTCAAGTGCAACTGAAACTCAATTCATTTTTGCACCTCGTCTCACCAAAGTAAAAAGGTGAACGTTTAAAGAATACATTTGTTGATCTAGTTGACAATACAAATAGAAGAATCAAACATTTACAATACAAATCATTTCTAGTAGAACTTTTGTATAGCTGACGTGACAACAAAAATTAGTCTTAATGTCAAGAGAACAGAGAAATGAAGACTCAAATCAATTTCTCTCAATTGTTCAAACTTATTCTGCTTGTGCACACTTAAAGAATTGAGAGTCTCAAAAAGATTTTGCATGTTGAAAATGATGTCTTTGCAACGAGAGGAATTAGAGCGGAACTTAATATCTTATAGAATAACACTTACTATATATAAGAGACGATATACGATACGACAAATTAGTCATAGTTCAATTTCGTACTAGGCAATCAAGTGAATGAAAATATGACTACCGTCAAACTTCTAATAGTAGCCCGGCTATAAAAGATTTACGATGCTGAGAATGTACAATACTTATAATATTGTGATATGTAATTTCTTTTATAGAATGAAGCTGGACTCAATGGAGTTGAGAAGCCAAAGTTTATTCCTGTGACGACACTTGAAGATTCTCAAGCAATTCGCTGTGCAGACTTCCATCCAAATGGCCAATGTATGTAGCAACTTAAATTCCAATGAAAAGTGATCCAAGCCACTATAAGTCACTAGCTAAGCATGTAATGGCAAAGTGAAAGATTAAAATTAGTTTTTGGAGAAATGTCCCAGTGAAATGACAATGAAGATATTTTCATCTCTCTCCAGCTAACTGCTCAAATTGCAACACTTGCTAATGACTCTTGGCAAACGTTTTCATTTTTCTTATAAGATATTTCTGTTGTATTGTTTGTTTGTTGTCATTTTTCTTTTTCTTATTGTAGACTATGCTGTTGGCTCAAACTCTAAAGTATTGCGAATCTGTGCCTATCCTGATATGACGAATTTGTCCGAGCACTCGACTGTCAAACAACCCAATGTTCTTCTCAAAAGGAATAAGCATCATCGCGTAAGTTTTCTCTTTCCTCATTCATTCTTTACATAGAGCAATAGAATAGTAAATGGAAATTACTCGCTGCTAAATTGCTTATCATCGCTTCGCGGGGGGCCAAAGAGAAATTTGTTGACTTGACATCACAGAGTAAATAAACAATAGCAAGTCAATAAATCACTTTAGCCATCATTTTAAGCTATTGCTAGAAAAACTATTTTAAGTTATACACTTCGAGAAAATGCTAGGAGCTCGTTTAAAGCCTATATGAAATTGAGTTAATTAATAAATCTATAATTAAAAATAAAAGGGCTCAATCTACTGTTTGTCATGGAGTCCCGACGGAAATCTATTGGCTACCGGAAGCAACGATAAATCAGTAAAGCTCACAAGATTTGATGACCTTAGCCGTCATGAAAATAATTTCAAGCATTCTGAAGAAGTTGAATTAAATATGCATGATGGAACTGTACGAGATGTTTGCTTCATTGAAGACTTGAGTAATAAATCAAGTCTATTGGTCAGTGCTGGTGCTGGAGACTGCAAGATTTATGTAACAGATTGTGTTACTGCAACACCCTTCCAGTCACTTTCTGGACATTCAGGTAAATTAAGACTCTTTGTATCAAAATGTTACTGTAGCTCACAATGTAATGGCCAAGACTCACCTAGCCTAGACACTCAATGGAGCCTTCAGCTTGGTCTATTGGAAATGAGTTCATTAAGCCTTAGGGTAGAAATATACATATTATGTCATATGCAGCTGTACTGTTTGCACATTTGGTATTTCTAGAAGATGCTACAAATGACATCATCATAATATCCGTCTTCTGTGTTACCATTTATAGTCATCTAATATTTTCAACGAGATTTGCATAGATTCAGCAGGTTCTACATACTTAGCTCATCTCCTCACACTCATTTCCTTATTTAGTAACGAAAAGAGTTGATGTTTATGATGAGAGCAGCACACAACAGTTTCATGTTTTCAAGTGGGATGAAACTTCTGTTAGATTCTAAGTTGTTTACGTAACCTAATCTATTCTATCTAAAGTCTAAGTTTCATAAGATATGCAAATCAATGAGAATTTAAGGGATTCAGTACTCATTTCCAGTGGACCTCATCTACTCTGATTCACAACTATTGGCCAAACGTTGATGGCTCAATTGAGAACTGGAGATATGGCTTATATTTTTACTGATTTATTTTCTGAATTTTAGCACCGGTTCTCTCTCTTTACAATTGGGGTGGCGTCATGTTTTGCTCTGGTTCATCTGACAAATCAATTCGTCTTTGGGAATGTTAGATTCTAAGTTGTTTACGTAACCTAATCTATTCTATCTAAAGTCTAAGTTTCATAAGATATGCAAATCAATGAGAATTTAAGGGATTCAGAGGCTGGATAAACTCACTCATTTCTAGTAGACCTCTGGTTCACAACTATTGGCCAAACGTTGATGGCTCCATTGAGAACTGGAGAACTGGCTTATATTTTTACTGATTTATTTTCTGAATTATAGCACCGGTTCTCTCTCTTTACAATTGGGGTGGCGTCATGTTTTGCTCTGGTTCATCTGACAAATCAATTCGTCTTTGGGATTTACGAACACGTGGCTGTGTCAATGTCATTTCTCCATTGACTAATCCAAACTCATCAACTGTCAAATCACCCGTTGGCTCTGTCTGTGTTGACCCAACTGGTCGTCTACTTGTCAGTGGTCACGAAGACTCGGCCATCGTTCTTTACGACATTCGTGGCAATCGACAAATTCAAACAATTCGACCACACGCTGCTGATGTTCGCTCCGTCCGATTCTCACCTAATGCTTACTATCTTCTTTCAACAAGGTAGATTACACTTTAAAGTGAAAAAAGTTGTTGTATTTTCTACTTTTTTTTCTTCTATGATCTAGCTATGACCAACGGCTGATGCTCACTGATTTACAAGGAGACTTGTCACTAAATTTGAACTCTGTGGCTGTGGCTTCACATGAGGATAAAGTTATCAGTGCTTGTTGGCATCCAACAGGTAAGTCTTTAAATTTTAGATAAATTGAATTGGAACTAATTGGTACAATTTTTCTGGTACAGAATTCTCATTCTTGTCAACGAGCGCAGACAAAACGGCAACTCTTTGGGCTCTACCCAATTAGAATTCAGCTCTCAGGAAAAGAACCAATGAAATTGTAACAAATTTTTAATACTTGACTACACTAACAATTTTAATTTTTATTTAGATGATAATTGTTGTAACAAAATTTCTCCTGTTTTTTTCTAACAATATATGTATCTGTGAGTTGTACATTTAATTACTTGTAAAGATTTTTAATTAAGTTAGCCATAGATATTATAATGTTGATGTCTATTATATACTTTGCTACCTCGATAATTTGTGTGTAGTTTGTAGCTAATTGTAAATCATTAGACAATTAATTGTTGTATAGAAATATTTTACTTTACAATGTTTGAGAACATACGAAAAATCTGAGTTTGTAAACTTGAGAAAGATGAGAATGGAAAAGATATATTGTTAATTGTGAATGTTTGTACTTTAATCACTTTAATTTTAATTAAGTGTAAGTTGACAACGATAGACATATAACTAAACTTTCTAACTGGATATATTGTACTATACTTTAGCTTTAAGCTATAAATGAGAGAGAGAGTTGTTAACTGCAACAGAAAATATGAAAATAAAAATATGTATAGAAAAAAAAATTGTTGTACTTAATTCACTGAGAAGCTTTTATAGTTACTCACTGGCAATTGATTTAAGGCCTTCATTCTAATTTGTTTAATAACTAAAATTAGATATTGGTAGCCGTTAAATTTTTCCTCATGCTAACTTAAGTATTGCCTTATCTTAAGAGATCTATCTAATTGGAATAGATTGAGTATATATAGCCCAAGAATACAAAATGGAGAATGGCTGATTACTAATTAATTAATTTTTCCTTCTTTGAACTTTTAGTCGTCTTCAGGAGCTTTGTAATGACGATATTCAGGTTTCAATTCCCACATATTTTTATGAGGATTCTTCACACAGTAGTTGCACACTTCTTTCAAAACTTCTTTCAGATAGCCCTATGATGAAAAAAAATCAGACGTAGATTAGATTAATTAGCATAATTAAATAATCTCTATTTTTTTATCATAGAATGGAATACGTACGACAGGTTGGTTGGTAATACGAACGAGATCTTTGAGATTGTAGTACTGATGTTTTTCAAAAGCACTGAAGAGCATTTCCAAAACTTTGTCCTTATCATCACGAGCTTTTTTCCCTTCAGCTTTCTTTTGTGCTTCATACTCAATCTACAAAAATTAACAATTAATTGATTTTTAGTGGTAAAAAAAATAATTTCTTATGGCAGCCTACATTATTTTTATGATCCGACACAGGTTTATAATTGTTGACCACACGTTCCAATTTTTGTACTTGTCTCGCCGGTTGATATGCCTTTCTAATTTCTTGACTTTTTAATTTCATGTATCGACTATCAGCCATTATTGGACGTGCCTCTAATTTCCTTTGAACTTTTCCTAGAAATTTAACCTTGTC
>VCNE01002245.1:0-14106 GCA_009869805.1 Oncopodura yosiiana
GGAATCTGTCTATAAGGGTGCCTATCTATAAAGGTATTTTGTCTATAACGGTCACTTTTTGAAGTCTCCTGACTTAAAGCCTAACTAAATACATTATATCGGTTCTCTATATAACGGTTCTGTATATAAGAGTATTCTGCCTGTAACGGTGTATTTCCACTCAATCTTAGGAAAATTGACTCTTTCTATAACGGTAATTGAATAAAAACGCCATTACAGTCGATATTTTTGCCATTTTCTGTGAGAAGAGAAGTGAAGTTCTGGAAAATTGTGCTGGATATCTGAGTAAAGCAATAATTCAGATCTTTGGTGAAGCAACTCAAGCCAATGCTGCGAGTAAATTTGACTATGTAATTCAGTATTCTGATTGGAAAAAGTTCTCTCTATAACACTCATGTGTTTGATTTGTTCCTTATACCGGTATAGACTGACTCTGTTTATAAGATTGTTCTGTCTATAACGGTGGAAATTGTTTGGCTCTTGGCCCACCGTTATAGACAGACTCCACTATATTTATGATTGCTAACCAAAATAGTGAAAAACAATCCTTAAATCAGATTGTACGGCATCTTAAAGTTTGAGATGATTTTCAATATTATGAGATTACCAATCTAAGCAGATGCTCAATTTTCTGTCACAAGTGTGACGGCAGTGTCACACTGGATGAAAATCTCTACAATCTGTCAGCATTGGAGTTGTGAGAAATACAATGAGAGTCTTTGAGTAGAGAGATAATAATAATTATGGCTTGTGTAGAGTAACACTACACTAACTGTAGAATGAATTTCATGTACAAGAGTTTTGGAGCTTCATTAAAAAATTCCATTGTATAACTACATCTGTAACACTATCATCTTTGTTGTGGCAATGTAAAAAAAGATCTTGATACTCATCTCTTGAAGGCTTTTCCAGTGTAGTAGAGAGAATTTGTGTTTTTGATACCCGGGTAGAGATAGAGAGAGATGAGCTACTTTGAAAGAAGTTGATTGTTTTTATAGAGTCGAATGTAATTTGAGTGTAAGAATGTAAAGGGCACTTGAATTCTCTATTTAATCTGTTGAAAAAAGAAAACAGGTATTGTTTAGCCCACTTCAATTTGCAACAAATCAAAGAGTCAACATTCATTTGAATCCAATTGACTGTTTTTTCTCAGCGGCGAGTTGAAAGTACAAAAGCTATATACACTCAGCTCACATAATCAAAAGAGCAGAATAAATACTAGATATATATTATTTGAGAGAGTCAAATTCACAACAACTCAGGTAGCTAGCAGCTTCAAGTAATCAACAGTAGTCAATTCTATTGTGTGCACAAAAGACTCATAAATCCTTCAAAAGTGGAATTCTAGAATGAGCATGACATGTAGAAAAGAGAAAAAGAATATAAACATTCTCTATTCTCTATATTCTTTTATATGGGATATAAAAAAGAGTTATTGTGAAAAAGTTGACTCTCAAAATCTCTATTTGTCATGAAAATTTTCCATATTAGGACGAAATAGAGAAATTAGTCAGCAATCACAATTGTATAATATATATGCCGTAGAAGATTTTGGTGGAGACTTTTATAGTGATGTAGTATTAGATTAGTTGCTGCACTTCTTTTCTCCTTTCAATCTAAGCTTTGGTTATAAGAAAATTCTCCAGAAAATTCGCAATTTAATGCACAATATGAACGCCGTTTATAAAATTTCAATGAAAACAGCTATACTGACTTAACATTTAACAGTTGATGTCAAACGTGTCGTGCACGAATTTCATTACACTAAAATATTAATTTACCAATTTGTTTTTACTATAAAAAAACGAGTATGAACGTCTCCATAAGTTATAAAAAGTTATTGTTTTTTCTCAAAATATCAATTCGTCGTGAAAATTTTTCATGTGAGGCCAAAATCGAGAAATGAAAGTTATTCAGCAATTATAGAATGTGAACGCCGTAGAAGATTTTAATGAAGGCTCTTGTACTAAACTGCAGAAGATTAGTTGAGTAGACACAAAACTCTTGAGACTTTTACCAAAATGAAATGTCAAGCAAGAAAATCTTATGAGAAACAAAAATAATTTAGCAATTGCAACTGTACAGTTTCGACACCGTAGAAATTTTTAATGGACGTTTTGATAGCAATTTCGATGTTAGTAGATTGATTTTTTCAATAATTCCAGATAAATTACGTAATCTGAAAATATTAATTAATATATCAGTCAATTCAACTATAAGACAAGAAAAACAAGTGTATTAATAATCATTCTACCTTTATTAGATATCAAAACTTATTGACTGAAAGTTGGCTCTCAAAATCTTAATGAAATTTTTCCATATTAAACAATTATACACTAACTCTTCAGAAACAAAATCTATGTACAAAAAGTTTAGCAATCCCTTTAAAAACTACTGTGCAATATAAACGCGGTTCAAAAGTTTAGTTAAATCTCTTACATTGTAATATGTACGACTAGTTTCTTCATTTCAAGCGTATTGTATTTTGTATTGAAAATATTAATATGTCAATTCATTTTCATTCGACTAAAAGGCCCCAACCCAAATATATGAATATGAATACAATAGGGAAAAAATTCATTAAGCAGCTGAATAAGACAAGAAAAACAAGTGTATTAATAATCATTCTACCTTTATTAGATATCAAAACTTATTGACTGAAAGTTGGCTCTCAAAATCTTAATGAAATTTTCTATATTAAAACAATTATACATCAACTCTTCAGAAAAGCAAACTCTATGTACAAAAAGTTTAGCAATCCCTTTAAAAACTACTCTGCAATATAAACGCCGTTCAAAAGTTTAGTTACATCTTTGACATAGTAATATATAACATTAGTTGATTCAATCTAAGACATTGCATTTCATTGTACTGAAAATATTAATATGTCAATTCATTTTCATTCGACTAAAAGGCCCCAACCCAAATATATGAATATGAATACAATAGGGAAAAAATTCATTAAGCAGCTGAGCTCCATAAAGATTGAAGAGAGTCCCCACTCACATTACATGCTCCATAAAACATTTACCAAAATGAATATCAAACATATTTTTGTCATCTATTACAACTCAGTGAGTTGAACTTCCACACACAGGTCAATCAAATCAAATAAATTCATTTAGAAAACTCATAAAGTTTCTTATTCTTATAGCATCACACTATTCGTCTTCTTCTTCAGTTTTTAATGCCTTTTACACTTTATAGCAGCCAATCACACCTGTTTTTTATTACCTACCACACAGTTCACAGTACTCATTGATTTATAGTAGAAGAAAAACTTCTTAATGACTTTTCGTCTTCCTCTATTACAGTGGTAATTTGCAACTTCCATTAGATTCTCTCTCTCTCTTATCAACCTACCTATTCTATAGTACTAATGAGTTTACTAATGACCTCAATCTGTTTTCTTTATTGCACTCCTTTTCTTCCCATCATATCAATATTGCAATCTGTAATCTTTATCTCTTTTTATTTCTCTATATCTACATAATAATCTCGGCAATCTGCACCTATAATGCAAAAGGGATATAGAGAAACAACTTTTCAACTTAGAGCAAACCAACCAACCAGAGTTGTAAATGGACACTTTATTACTGCAAAAAAACAATATGAGCCTTAAGCTGTGTAATATAGTATACTAATGTCTTATAGTCTCTGTAATTACGTCTAGTAATATAATAATAATAGTAATTACCTTTTTGCTTCAGAACTCCTTATGAGAATGAAGCACGAAAAACATGATATGTAGCGAAGAAAAAAGTAAAGTAATTCTAATTAGCTATTAAAATGCTGGAAGATGAAAAAACAATAAGGCGTGGCTTTGAAACTAAAAAAATCTTTTTATGAGGTTTTGACGTATGAGTGAAGTTGTTGAATAGGATAAAAAAGTGAAGAAAAAGTGGAGAAAATTATAGTATAGCTATTTATATAATGACTATAGAAATGTAAGCGGCAATTCACTTTGATCAATTTTCACAGAAGGAGGAAGCAAGCTTTTTATTTTTCTATAGTTATTTTAATGCATTGTTGCAAAAGTGCTACTGTATATAAAATTTTATAAACTGGTCTCTCCTCTTAATTTTTGATTGAGAGGATTGAAAAGTTGGCAAACTAGTAATAGGTTTTTATTATGAAATAGAAAATGTGGTGTACATTGACGCTGGCTGAGATTTTGCATAGCATTCTAGTTTCGTCTATGTAAAATGTAAATATGTTGCTATATACAATATGCTGATTTAAAAGAAAATCAAAAGACGAGAAAAAGAGAGAGATACATGAGAATCTTAGGAATTTTGAAGCGGTGAGATTCACAACATTCTACACAGTAGTCTAATTACTTCTCAGACTAATTTAATTTCAAATTCCTAACTGTCATCAAAACTGAACACAAGGAGATCTTTCAAAGAAGAAAGTTCTCTATAGAAAATAATTGTGGTTTAAATTCTGCTTGAGAAATTTCTCTCAGACAGGTAAAAAGATGACAAGTGTAGCTGTACAAAGTTTATGTATTTAATAAGCCTAAATATTTTGCGGCTTTCGTTTATGAGAAAACTTCCAAATGTTCTGTAAGACTTTTTTAACACACGAGACACATATTTTTGAGTACAGCTTGCAGATAAAATTAATGACTTTTGGAAACAGATTTTGACATGTAACAACAAATAGACTCATCTTTACCCTTCTGCTTTTCAAAACTAATCATAAACTCAATTTGTCACTATTTTTTATCTCTCTATTCCTTACATAAGCTTCGACACGGTATTTGAGTTTATGACACTAAGCTCACTTTCCTTTATATCGAATCTGTCATTTTCAACTTTCACCTATGTCAAAATTTTCCCAGTTCTCATATAAGAGATAGTCTTATTTTAATTGCAATGCTAAAGTGTTGGAAGGAGAGACGAAGAAAACAGGTGTTATCTCAAGTCGGATCGGAGGAATGCTAATATACTCATTTAAGCGACAAAGCTGGCATTACAACAATTTCCTTTGCTAATAGTGTTTCTTCTGAAAAAGAATTGTATATATTGAACTCATTGTCTCTCTTTATTATTATTGTTGTTTTGCTCTTTTAGCAATGCCGACTCTATCTACTATACTATACAAATACGTCGCCGACAAATATGTAGCAGTCTATTATATTTCTCTACACTTTTTTCTATTCTCTTCCGTACTTTACGACTATATAACTAAACTATAAACTACTATCTAAACTTTGCAATTCTTCTAAAGTACTAAACTAAACTAATTTAGTGTAATTGCTTCAAAATAATGCTTTAACTCTTAAGCCTATTATACTACACAAATGCAATAATGAGAGCTCATCATATTAGCCAGCTGTGGTGTAGTCAGAATTGCACATATGTGTATAATCATTGTAAAACTCAAGTGGACGACTGTTTGGTCGTTTGCAAATGTAATAACATTTTGCTCAATAAAATTCTAATTAGATGTTGGCTACAGCTAAGGTGAGGCTTATATGTTGCCAATTACCATTTTTATTGCTATTACTCGATAAAAGCATATATAGCATATAAACCTTTTCATCAGTATTCCACCTTATATGCTACACGTATGTTGTAGACATCTTATTTTCTTTAAATGTAATCAAAGCATTAAACGCATTAGAGTCTTAAATGAAAACAGAGGCTAATCTAATTTTCACAGTGTGACACTCTATATAAGCTATATAGCACTATATAGCTCACTATATACTATATATATAGATATATGTAGATATATGCAGATATATAGAAAAGTCTTTGAGAGATGCAATAGAGATGAGCCAAGTGAACAACAGAAGACGAAGAGAAGTAGTAAAGTAGCAAAAGAATTCCTAGGATTAAAAATAACCAAGAATTTTGATGAGTTTAATTTATATTTCAAGACAAACATGTACATTATATATATAGTATATATAGACTATATAGTTTTTCTAAGAGAGAGTATAAGAAAGTTTAAGTAACCCAAGTAAGTATATCACATCATTACACACATTGTAAAAGAGAGTTTTAAAGTGGAAGAACAATGCAAAACATGAGTATATATGTGTGTTTCATCTCTAGAGACTTTGAGAAGTTGCAAGAAGATCCCTTTTCTCTCGACTCAAATTCTTTTCTTATACTTCTTACTGATGACGACCAGAAGAGAAGAAAACTATATGGAATATCTTCACTTGTAATGCTTTTAATGTATTAGACTTGAAAAAGTGTTCTCTACATTATCTCTATAGTTTAGTGCTCGTGTCGTTTCTTACTTTATGCCTTTATGGCACATACCACAGAAAGACAACTTTGAAACTTCTTAGCTGTTACAAAAGATTCCATTGCACTCCTTTTTTTCATGTGACAAAGTTAATTTACAAGAGGAAAGAAGAGCTATGTATTAATACCAAATGAGCTTAAAATGCATTTTTCTGCATAAGCACTTTATGGTTAAGATCAATCTGGCTTTAGATAATAAAACTTTGATTGCCTTTGGAAAGGAAATAGCTAATTTTGTCTACAAGAAGGAGTAGGAAGAGGAGTATATATGTACATTAAATTAATGTTGGTATTTAATGTGATTATTTAGAAAAATGTTAACATCACAATTCACAGTGTCAACAAATTTGCATGGTTTACATTTTTGCACATTGGGCCAACTTGAGACTGTGTCTTGTGTCATGTGAGATGCTAATTGACATAAAGTATATATAAGAATTTTCTTCATTTAAATAGCACACCCAAATGCAAGGATATAATATATCCAATGCTATCTTGTTGGAATTTAGCTAATGTGGCATGCAAATTCGAAATAGAAATATTTGCAAATCCTCTACAATTGCTCTTTCTTCGTCACAGTAATCAAGAAAATTTTAAGAAAATATGAGCCATGAATTTCTTTTCCTCGTCAACACCAAATGAGCCTAGCCTAATAAGTGAGAAATGTCTTTTTTCGCCATGTCACAAAAAGAAAGTTGAGAAGAATCTTTCCTTCTCGTTATGCTCTGATGAAAATCTTTACTATGTGCCAACCGTCAGTTTATGTTTTTCTCAAAAGATACGACGTACTGATAGCGTAAGATAGTAAAGTAGACAATATATATATATATATATCTTATATGTATATTCTTATTTTAGCCTTTATGCCAACAAGGTTTTAAACTCAAGACAAGACATGAGATGAGATATACACACAAGATTGAGTTAATAGGCTCTCAAGTTCTCTAGAAAGCATGTAAAGTAAAGATCGTGAGAAGAAGACACGATGAGAATATATGAATAGGAAACGTAAAGTAAGTCAAGAAGTGTTGACTTCATTAAGAAATTCCCTGAGAGTACTATAGAGAAGAGTATAAGAGAGTTTTCTCTTCAAAGACTTTGCCATGTCAAGTAGTTAAAGTCAGAGACAATTTGAGTTGAGATGATGAAAATGTATAGACACCAGCAAGGCGACTTTAATGCCTTGAGAAATTAAGATCAAAATAATTGTCGCCCAGCTTTTTTATTTACAATGGGTTTTGTCTAAAGGGAGAGACATCCTTATAAAGAGAATTTGTCTATAGTGCTTAGAAGCAAATGAGATGCTGGGCTATAAACAAATGGCGTTTCACTTTACCCACTCAATTCCTTTTTGTTAGCTTAAAGCTCTCCTCACTCCAGCCAACTTAAACATCCAAAAGTGAATTCATTTCACAATTTTATTCCAGCATTTTGGCTCAAGTTGACTATTTATTCTATAAGGAAAAGTCTAAGAAAGTGAAGGTGGCATTATGTGCCGAGATTAGCACTATAAGACAAATTTTCCTAATATGCTTATAAGAGCACTATAGGCAGAATATAGCTCTATATAAGCAAAACTTTTATAGGAATTGTGGTAATGTATTACTATATACAAAAATTATAGCCAATGCATTTCTCCGAGATATAACAATTCCATATATCTCTAAAAGTAGAAAAGAAATGAAATAAATCAAAGAAACTTTTATATCTCTTATAAAGTACAAAGTGTCGACGTATAGAGAGAGCAATTAAGACAAGGTTCCGAAAAAATTACAAGTAGCAAAACTTTTTGTTTTTCTCTATTTCTTCAACTCATCTCTCCTTTGATCAGTTTCTCGTTAACTCTTGTTCTTTGGTTCAACTTCTAGTGCACTACCAAAACTTTTCAAGTGTGTATAGATTCTTAAAGATTCGGAAGATTTTTTTCTTTTTTCTTCTCTCTCTCTCATGCGGTACTTAGCGAACAGAAGAGAAGTAGTAAAAGTTTAACCTTTTAAGTTAAAGGTAAGAAAGATAGCAGGAGAGATTAGGACGCAGTAGCTCTTTCAAGTTTGCTTTCTAGTTTTTTTTATCATCTCATGTCTTCAGTATAGATATATAGATATATAGTACTTAAAGTGACATGATATATAAGAGACCTTCTATATAGCCAAGTATATATAGTAAAACTCATCTTCCTCTGTCGCTCTTTAAAACAAACAACGTGACCAGGTTTTTAACTCAGTGGTCAATATTCAATTGGGAAATTGTTGAGTAAGTTTCGAGCTAGTTAAAGAAACCGAAAAGGTTGAGTGATGATTATTAATTGCTTTTGAAGTGAACTGAATTAAAAAGCTAAGACGAAGGCTGACGTAATTGGACTTTTATTAATTAATGGGTCAGGTCAAAAAAGTACTTCTATGGTCGTCATATATATTAAATGACTTTAATATTTTTAATACTTTAAAGGTTGATATGCAATGAAATTTGATACTGTTGATTTCTTGAAACGTAAAAAGCAGAAGGTATGTAGGCAGTTATGAAAATATCTTATGAAAAATGTGACACTTGGTCAAAAAAGAATGTCGTCAGAAAATAACTTGTTGCAAATTGCTGCGTAGATATCAAATCAACTTATAGGCTAACATTAAATTTCCTATTACGATTCCCTTTTATTGCGTCCCAAGAAAATAATATCAAAATGTCAAACCGAAGCCATACTTGTACAAAATCTCCCCTAATGTCATTCTCTTTGCTGGAGAATTGATCTTCTCCAGTATATACGAAAATAATGTCACTATGGAAATCTACTCTGGAACTCTACTATCTGGAGAAGAAGAAGAACAGAGACAAGTTGAACAAAAGTTTCTCTCTCTCTCCCATGTAGCATTATATATTATAGATGTACCCATTTACTTCTTTGAGAACATTGGCGGCTGCCCATAATAGAGCTCCGCCTTCACTAAACACAATTTTGTGTTTCACTGCTCACTTCTCCCATGCGCTTCTATAATTCTATATTGTTAACAATGCAATAAACTATAGAGTAGAAAAGATAGCTCCAATACCAAAATAAATCTCTATAAAATATATATATCTCTTATAAGCTTTCTCTATATTATGCTATACTAATATATTTCATCGTTCCATGAAAATAAAAAAAATTGATGGAATGCACTTGGAATTTGAGAGAGTATCAAATATCATAATTTGCAAGTCAATATTGGTTTTTGTATTTAAAAAAATGTACTTGAAGCGTAGCGTGCATATAGAGTAAAGGTATATTAGAGAACCACATGACATATGAGACATGAGAACAAGACAACATGAAGTTTCGTTTCATGATAACAATAAGAACAACAATGCTCATGTCGTTTTCATTGAGACCTGATGACAGTTGCGTATCATTGGATTGCGTGATGAACTTGGAAAAAAATTGTTTACGGGAGCCAAGCATGAAATTGAAAAGTGTAATTTGATCTCATGCTCCAACCAAAAAAAATTGTATATCATTTTTATATATGTCTCATAAATTACAAATTGACTCATGAGACTGATGAAGATAAAAAAGTGAAGCATTTGGGATATATAGTACTTAGCTATATATATATAGGATATACTATATATCTTATATCTTAGCTACATAGGATATAACTATATATCTTATATAGAGTAGAGTTAGAGTAGCAAATTAAATTTTCACGTTTTTCTCTGATTTAACTCTCGACTACTTAATACTCTAATACTGTCCCTTCTGCATAGTAAGAAGTGCTGAAAGGTATATTAACTATAATGTTTGCAAAAGAGTGTGTAATTTTCAGTGGGAAAAGCTCTTTAAGCTGGCGTTTTAGACTCTTTGGAATTTTCTTGAGAGTAGATTGGAATGCAAACTTTGCATTTTGCCTCTGACGATGGAATGTGAATAAAGAGAAGAAGGTTGTTAAAACTCTAAAAGTGAGAGAGAAAGAGTAAAAGACTTGATTGTATATATCTTACAGTATGTTAAAAGTCCAGAAGAGACTTCCACCACTTTAGTCAATTATCTACCTTTTTCTACACATATAAAAGTGAATGGAGGAATGACATAGGATTTTATTCTACTCAAGTGCATCTTTGCTAGGCTATGCATATATTTGATTTTTTTGCAAATAAAACTGCATATAATAAAGACGTAGCTGTCATCATATTGGCTCAAATAAGGATGTTGAGTATATAGGAAATTTCATAGTGCACAGTGTACAGAATTTTATGAATGATGGAAGAAGATCATTGACTGTCTTAAGAGGAAAAAGGATGAGAGAGTTCATTGAAATAATAAAATATCAATCCGTATATGGTGAGCTTAGCAAATTCTTATTTTGTGCTCATTAGTTAAAATTTAAGGAAAAATGTCTTCTCAGTCAGACTATAAGGTTTTAATACCTACGTTTGTTGTTATTCTAATAAGCAAAAAATGATATCATTTACTAATTGTTCACAAGTTCACTGCTCAACTGTCGACTTGTTACAACAATTGTTTTTACTTGTTCAACATATGTGCCAATTAGCTCAGCTCATGCCGTGTCTCGCAGTTTGAGTATATATGCAGAAGAATAAAAAAAATCTTTGCTCTTATAGTCTAATCTTTCTCCACACGGTAAGTTGTAGTAACTGGTAGATCACAGCGTGAGCGCTGGCACTACTGTGAAATTATATTTTGATGTTTTCTTGTGAGTACATAAAATATTTTGAGGAAACGTAAATCATCAAGAAATGAATTAATGCTTAGTCGTATAAAGTAAAAAGCACGCAAAAATGAGAATGAGTAGCAAAAGAGTAAATTTATGAAGTTTTCCAAAATTTTAAAGATAGATTGATGGGAAAGTAATAAAATAATAATCAATTTTGCAACATTGGCGTTTAATGCCGTTTATAAAAAATTGAGCCAAAGGTGACGGGTAATATTCATGATATTAGATTTTGAATTTTTAATTTCATTTCAAGTTTTTCTTAACGTGTCTTATTTCTTGCCAACAATAAAGTACACTTTATATTCTATAAGCTAATTCATGTTAGTATATAGTGTGCATAATTTGTGTAATAGTCCTGACATGAAATTAATCTTCATTGCGGTTAAAATTAACATAAGTCTAAATTCTACTACTATGAACTTATATGCAATCCTTTAGTCGAAATGCTGTTACGAAAATTTTGAACCAAAAGAGATGAAAAATTATGAAAATACTTCAGGAGATTCGACATAGAATTTTGTCATTTAATCAGATATTAAATGTTCGTAAACAATTTAGTACTTGAGAATTGTTGTAAATTGCAATGTAACAATGTAAGACCTTAACGCCGTTCAAAATAATTTGGAAAACTCCTCGAAAAATAAAAAAGGTTAGACCATAAGAGTAGTAAGACCTTAACGCCGTTCAAAATAATTTGGAAAACTCCTCGAAAAATAAAAAAGGTTAGATCATAAGAGTTTCTACCAGATCAAAAATAAAACACGTATTCATTAATTTCTTAGACTTATAAGTACAATTGCAAACCGATAGTAATCTTCAAGAGACAATAAGTAGTTTCCATTATGCATTATGTATTGATACGATTATACGTTGAAGACCAGAATCAGCTTTCTGTAGATCTCTATTCTAGTCATTACACAATCATTATGAAATGAAACTCATTTTACTTACTGGAGAAGTGAAGTCTCTGGCGAAGAGTTTCCTCTACCTCCTCTGCGCCATCAACCATCATCAATTCAGAACATTTCCTCTAGCCCAACAACTTCTATATTTCTATTTACATCAAGTGGGGGTTAGTGTCCTTCTTTTCACAGTTGTTTTCATTAAAAAACATGTGGAGCTGATAGAGTAGCTAAAGTTTTTGACGTATCAGCAAAATTTAATTGAGAGCTTTAAATCAACAACTAATATTAATGCTGTAAATCACCGATTCTGTTCTAAGCCGTAGTTCTTATTACATATTAGAATGGCATACTCTGACGATGAAGAAAATGAACGGTAACTTTATTATTTTCTAATACATATCACAAACAATCTTCCTAAACTCATGTTAATATTAATAATTAATAATTACAGAAATCTGACAGTGATATCACAACCAGAGAAAGATGAACTACTCAAATTACTCGAGTGTCCAGTAAGCCATCATATAATATAATATAGCTTATAGTATAATCAATATAAAGTCAATGAACTATTTGTTTATACATTTAATTAGGTTTGCTTTGAGCTCATGTTTCCTCCAATTATGTAATGCTAATTAAAATCAATTAGTAACTTTATTATGTACCAATATATTCAAAGCGTATATAGTACTCATAAATGTTGTGTTGTTATCATTACAGATCTTGCTGTAGAGGTCATATCTTATGTCATTCATGTGCTGCTCAATTGATCAAATGTCCATTATGCTTACAAAAGATTGGGACTGGAAGAAACTTTTTTGCAGAAGACTTTGTCAACAATAGTATCATGAAATGCAAATATAGTGAAGATGGATGCCAATTAGAATTTCCTGGAGCAAAAATACGTGATCATTTTCTTGAATGTCAATACAGGTAACAGCATTAGAACTTATTAGAACTTATTGATGAATGACATTTTATATTTATTTTTCCAGGCCTTTAAATTGCATTTATTGTGAAGCCAAAGTCCTCTACTCAAATTATGATCAACATCTATACACTCAACATGGGATTGGAAAATATGAATTGAATGATGAAGGAGATCGAATAATTCTCCATGAGAAACTTTCAAGAAAAAATGGTGCTGGCATTCCTGAAATTTCAAATAGTATGACGATCATCCAAAGTTTACTTTTGGCTATAGCTCTGTCATTTCTTGCTGACAATATTTTATGTCCTTTATTGCTAAATGACCATATTGGTGGTGAGGACTTTTTTTCTTGGGCTTCAATGATAATGTCAAATTTTTACAATTAATTTTACACTAGATTATTTTAGTCAGGAACCAAAAATATTTATTTAATGGTGATATTAAGAATTATATTATAGTCGTATGTAGTAGTCGAATAGTGCATTTTAATATATATGATAAAGTAAAGTAAAGACCAATGCAATATTTTGTACAATTTATACAGATGCTAAGCCAAAATAATAAATGTATTCATGTCTTAGAACTATATATATACTAGTAATAATGTATGTAAATCATTTGCACAATTTATTTTGTTCCCAAATGTCTTGGATTGCATTTCCACATGAAAGAAGAAAAAGTATTAGAAATTCAGTGCAGCAAAAGAAGTGATATAAGAGCCAAAGTTGTAATATTAGGTTAGAACATGCACACAAGAGACAACAAGAAATTTTGCATTCTGGGCAAGTAAAATCCTCTATAATATATTATCATCATGTAAAAGGTTACTTTCTCTGGAAAGACACATAAGAGTACTTTACTATTTATTCTCTTCATGATGTGAATTTCCTCTCATATAGTCTCCGTTGGGACTTATTTCACTTTGGCACCATATAATACTTTACTACTTAGTTTTCTCTCTAATAGTCAGTCTGCCGTGTCATATTCACATACAGTGGAATCTCTCTATAAAAGTGCCTATATATAACGGTATTCTGTCTATAACGGTGATTTTCCAGTCTCCTGGCTTAAAGCCTATCTAAATACATTATATCGACTTTCTCTATAACGGTTCTGTATATAAGAGTCTTCTGCCTATAACGGTGTA
Source organism: Oncopodura yosiiana (assembly GCA_009869805.1). Lineage (NCBI taxonomy): Eukaryota > Metazoa > Arthropoda > Collembola > Entomobryomorpha > Oncopoduridae > Oncopodura > Oncopodura yosiiana. Next base: position 13,959 of record VCNE01002245.1, read on the forward strand.
TTTCTACTCAATTTTAGGAAAATTGACTCTCTTTATAACGGTAATTGAAAAAAATGTCATCTTCAGTTGGTATTTTTACAATATTCTAAAAAAGGAGTAGTGAAAGTTGTAGAAAATTGTGCTGGATACCTGAGTAAAGCAATAAATT
>VCNE01002246.1:0-13568 GCA_009869805.1 Oncopodura yosiiana
GATCTAAAACAATAAGATACAGACGTATATGTATTTCAGACTAAATAAAGACTAACTGATTAATTTTTTGTTTTGACAATAAGATTTTCAAAATCATAAGAATGCGTCACAGAAGCGTCATCATGAAATGTATGCAACGACAACATATTATATTTTTAGTTGTAGACATTGACGTAGGAAGACTGAGATTGAAAAAAGAGAAACAGTTTTGTTGAGAGAGAGAGAGAAAACAAACAAATGTACTTTTTTGACAAGTTTATTGAGCAAAAGAACTCAAATCCAATATTTATTTATTGTCCAACCCACGCCGCAAATATATTTACATTTACATGAGAGACAAGATATAAAATTGCGAAAGCCACAATAATATTCTGTAATCAAATTGAAAGAGAAAAGCAGTAGAGTAGTGGCTGATGATCACTGAGAGTAATAAATAGTTGACGCTTGAAAATTGAGAGTGAAAGTAAAACTGTAACTTTTAATTGAAAGGCCACACCTGTTGTATATAATGGCTTGAGATTAATTGTGGTTTGCTGTAGGCAATAAATAATATCAATTTAGTTTTACCTAAACAATTTTCTGTTCTGTTCTGTTTTCTTATGTGTGGATGAGCATTACATGTCAAAGACTATAAAAGTCATATTAATATTAAAAATCTTTTTGTGCTTTTGTCTCATTAGTTTCAAAAGGTCAGTCATCTCAAAGTGCAACCAAAGAAAGACATGTTCATCTTTTTTTAAAAAAAACTTTCAATAGAAAAAGTTCTATTCACATTATTCAAATGACTTTATTATAAATTAACATGATAATGAAAATAAACATTATGCACACCAAGTAATTGAGCATAATAAAAGAATAGAAAAAAATAGAGAGTACAAAAGTTCAAGGATTGAAAGGTGTTCATATATGTATTATCATTAGACATTTTCAATTGAAAGTTGTAGCTCAATTCATTAGTAAGTATTATCATAACTGGCAACTTCCTCTTTACTACACTTCATATATTATAATAAAGAAATCTCTTTCGTGTTTCGTCCATTGAATTAAAACCATTAGAATATAAATAATGTATTTTCCTTATCAGTATTAGCATGTTGTGAGAGACAATAATAGTAAATTGTTGGCATTTTTCTTCAACATTTGCATGTCATTTATATATATATAATGGATGAGTAAAATGTGTAATGCTGTATGTATGTAGTTATTGTATAAAAACATTCGTGATATATGAAACGAGAAAGTAATAATAATAATGCAACAATGTTTATTTTATTAAGACTTCTGTATAATAAAATGAAGAAGAAAAAAGAAAATTCCTCATATTTTTATCTTGAAACATGAGGCAATTTACTTAAATTGAGTAAATTAGTTGTGTCCACATCTTCATAACTATTTCGTCGGGATATATAAGAACAACATCTTAAATTTACTCAGTTAGTGTGCTGCTTCAATTTCACTTTCAAACCGGTATTTATTTACTTCTTGCATGTGGTCATTTAATCTGGTGAACAAGATCTTCAGTAACTGTAGCTTTGATGCATTTACACAAAAAATTTTCCTTTTTTTCTACTTACTGTGTACGTGATTAAACTCATAGAGAACTTTTTATTTGATTTGATACACCACGATTGAAATTAATACATTTTTGCACAAGTTATATTTATTCATTTGTTTCTTACAAGCTATTTATTTTATTTCATTACTTTGAGATGCTTTTGACTTTTCTAACGGAATTGTTGCAATACTTTTATTTAAAATATATTTTTAGTTTACACTATAGTAAAAGACATCTTTCTTAAGTCATACATAGTAACGGGAAGTGCATTTAAATTGCTGTTCGACGTTAAATATATTCAACGATGAATTTTAAGTTTATATAACTGACGTACATCGTAGTCGCAATATACAAATTCAAATGGTTTCTCTCCAGTAAAGTGTGACTTCTGATATGAATTGTGAGCTTATAAAATGTTTTACCCAGAAAATCACAGTGTTGTCATTTGAAATATTTTTCCATTGCATGAGATCCTAGACGAGTTCTTAAGTCTCTCCTTTGTTATCGGTACACTAAATAAATACAAAAAATGAGTGAAGAAATTGTATTTCAGTTACTTATATTATTAGAGATAATATCATAAAAACCTTGAATTCTTAATAGAATCATTTTTAACTAAACAACATAACCCGGGGCATTGATTAATTCTGTTTTCACTATATCTTCAGCTACTTTACGATTCCGAGTCTCGTGGCATTCAAGTGTTTCTAATGATGGTAGCTACCTTGAACAGTATTTGCATTCATTACATTATATGGTGTTCTTTTCACTTCTGTTTTAAACATATTGATGTTATACTGTTAAAATATTGTTTCACTATGCAAAATTATGGTTACAAGAGTTTCTCAAAATGACAAACTACTAAGTAAGAATTTTACGGCTACAGATCAACTACTTATACCCATAGAAGTCGAGTCAACCTTAGACTTAAGCTAAGGGCCCTAAAATACAGACGCAACTTATGATTCAGAAATAGAGTCGTAGATGTAACTTACGAAAAAAACCTTATGAATTTACTTAAACAGAAAAATGCTTTCAAGTTCACAATAAAATCTTACAAATGAAAACCTTTCATTTTTAGAATCTATACAAAAACCCACTTACCCATACTTGTCAAAATCAAAAAAGAGCCTATACTCAATTGCACAGCAAATACAAAAGGTTAATATTTCTTTCAGACTCTAAGCTCAGTATCGTTTTCCCAAACTGTTTACATTACTCTCAAAATGTCTTCTTATCAGCATTTATCCAGGCGAAGGAAAAGAAAGCTCTGAGAAAGAATGTTCTATATAAGATCTCTTTACACTGGACTTTCAGTAGCAGTAACCAAAAAAGCATCAGTTTACAATATATTACATATATACAGTCCTTAAGATGCCATCAAGCTACTTTATACGTTACAGCATAATGTTTATTTCTGGATAAAAGAGAGAAACTCAACTTTTTCTTCTTTCTCTCAGTCAGTTTTATTATCTGTAGCATTTTCTCAAATTGACTCTTGATGAAATTTCGTAACCACAAATTGCATATGACTGGAAGCAAGGAAGCAAACATGATTTATGTAAAATAAGATGAGAAATGATGATATCGTCTCTAGTTCTAAATCTTCTACACATTAAATAAAGTGTTTGCTTTGCACTTCTTTTGTTTCTTTTTTGTTGACACCGACATGTGTATACAGTGTGTTTAGTGTAGGACTATGTATATGTATGTAAATGTTAGATTTCCCTAGAGAAATACTCAACCGTCAAGCTAGATAAAATAGTGGCTAAAAGTCATATGTTGTTCCTTCTCTGTTGTCTCTCTGGTATAGATATACTATGGCTTTCGACGAAAATAGAAGAGAACCTTATTTTACACACTTTAACTTTTTCAAGTGCAACAACATTATATGACAAGATTGCACCTATATGTAAAACTGAATTGAGGTAAAGAAAAACATTTGGATTTATTTTAGATTTAGCAACAGCACATGAGTGTGTTCCTTGTTACTTTTTTTGAAGTCTGCAGTGGCCTTGAAAGGATCAACTTCAAACAACAACACCTTTCTCAGCTTCAAAATAAGTTTTTTCAACTATTGCGGCATAATGCGACAACACTCATCTAAGCCAAAATTGCTTTTCTTACTTAGATTTGTGTTTCCAAAGGTAAATGTATTCGGAGAGAGATTTTCATTTTTTTCCTTTTTGCTATCTTCAATCTTGACTTTGGAGATGATAACCCAAATACATGAATTTACATTTACACATATAATTTGAAATTTGAGGTGATTGCAAATTGCTCTTCACACAGCAACATTGGAGTAACAAATAAATAAGTCTTTGAAGAAGAGACGAGATTGATGAATATGTACGAGTTGAGAAAATGTCAAGTAGAGAAAGCTCCGCTTTGTATATCTCGTCTCTTCTATTCTACACAGAAAACATCAAATGACTCAATTTAACAAAAAGTTTACTTGTTCCAGATTTATACTAAAAAAACTTACTCTCACAAAACCATTTTGTAATTTTGTGTTTGACAGCTCTCTCTCAAAGATTTCTTTTTTGAAGTGTAAATCCTTAGAATTTTTTTAAGAGAATCTCTCCTCTTCTTTATGGGCGTATGAGTAAAAATATATAGTAGTAAGAAAAAGTTGTATGTTATAGTTCTATAAAAACGTAGTGCGTTTACTTTCTTCTATAGTTGACACCAAGGTTCATTTCTCGGTGACAAATAATAATACTTTGCTGTGAGGTCCTAAAAATTGTGTCGAGTCACTGACTTTTGAGTTTGCGACTATGTAGTGCGTGAGACGACGAAAAAGAACTAAAAAAGAAAGTAAACATCCTTTTCTTGAACTCTCAAAAAGAAGTTGAGTTAATGACACTTGATAATTTCCTCCTAAAATTTTTATCACACTAATTCACAAAAAAACTTATATAATAGAATGAAAAGAACGCAACTAGTAAAATAACGCAATGGTAGTAGTATATTTTAAGTGTTATTTTCATCCCAAGTAGAAAAGATTGTCATTGTGTTCATTGTCATTACCAAAGTTTGCTTGCTGACAGCAAGTTGGTGCAAAAGAGTAAAGAGTAAAATGTATTACATAAGTTTTCCTTCGAGAGCTCTCAGGCTCAAAGCACTCTCAACTCTTCAACGCTTTGACTATATATCTAGTTGTTGCAATTACTCTGATGATTGTTATGATTAAGTTACAAACGAAAACATCGTTTTTACGAGTACGTTATAATTAAACTTTTCTCCTCTTTCTCTGTGTACTACATATAGTGGTTGAGAATGCTACACTGCTCTATATATAGTTGAGAGCAGTAGTCACTGGACAAAGTTAAGTGTTTTTATGTTTATGGTAAAAGCTAAAAGTGTTAGGTTGCTGCAGTTCTCAAAGAACTCAACACTTTATGTGTTGTGTTTAAAAAATTCTATACGAAATGATAATTTAAATGACTTTTACTCATTATGCATGCACACTATTTCCCTTTATGACTAAATTCCTTATCAAAAATTCTATTTTAAATACAACCTTAATTTTTTCTATGGTGTTCCTAATTCCTAAAGCTTCTTATGATAATGTAACTTATTTTCACATTAAACACGCAAAATTTCAATTTGCATATTTTTCCTTAGCTACTTCCGATCAGCTTAAGCTACTTCTGTTCTGCTAAGAATAAATAAGAATAGGAGCATTGTGCGATAATAGTAACTCTCTCAGTTATTCACACTAGTCCGAATACTACTAAAATGGCAAACATCCAGGAAGGCAAAAGTGCACAAGTTTGATTTTATAAATCAATTTTAGTTGTAAGTTGTCACCAGTGCACAACTATACTGGACATAGACCTATACTTATATGCTTTCTCTTTCTAGGAAAGAAAAGTTGGAAATATTACTATTGCTATGAATGACCATTTACATCTCACATGAATTACGGCTATTACTACTTCATAGCGCTCTCTAAAAGTTGGCTTTTGGCTGTGCAAGAACTCAATTTTCTCTCTCTTTTCTGTTTCTGATGTTTTATACTGGACATCATACGGGCGACTCTCTATTCTTTTCATTATATTGTGATTTTGATAGTTAGTGATATGCTTTCTTGTTGTAAAAACTTGTTCAAATGACAAAAGCAGTAGTAATAGAAAAAAACAGAGACTAGTTTTTCTAAAAGGGCGAAAAAGAATGTGTCAACAGGAACATTAAAAGAACTCATGCAATTTTGACAAGTGCAATTTAGCTGAGATGTGCTCTGCTATTTTCATCTCCATGCTCACTTTACTTCTAAGAAACATTTTGAGTAGCATAGTGTAGTAAAAAAGTGAACAACATATAATAAAGACTGTGACATTGCATAAGTTCATATATGTATATAGCATGCTTATTTGTTTGCTTGGCATTCGACCGTCGACACTCCTTTGGCATTCTACAACATAATATTATAGCCACATTGACACTCTATAGTTACACTTTTCCTTGTCAATTTCCCTTGTTGTACTCCTATATAGCATAAGTGTCAGTGTCATTTCCTTTATATTTTTACACGTAACTTCGTATAGTACAGCATCTTCTTCCTTCCTTTAGAGTTTTTGAACAAGAAGACATGAGACAACATGAAAGAGAGAGAGAAGAAAAACTTGATTAGATTTTACAAACCGAACTGGACCTTTTCCAACATTTCCAAACATTGAGCATTGGATCAGATTACAAATCTGTCTCTTCTTTGTGAAGAGAAAAAGAGGGACAATATGTACCCAAAGAGTACAATAGAAAGCTAAAGACAAAATCTACACACCAAAAATCTCAAAGCTCTCTCTCTCTTTTCTATGTAGTAAGATTCAATGCACAATTCAATGGTGTAGAAAATTCATTTTGCTTCCTGACTTACTCGTTCTGTGTCTGTAGGTAATGTAAATCACACCAACTGTGTGTCTGTGTATACCAATTCTCTCTTCTATTTGGCTTAGCTTTGCCATCATCATCTTTTAGTTTGTTTCGTAGTTCCCCATGTCATTTTACATTGCTACAAGAGAAGAAAAGAGAAACAGTTGGAAGGCAATTCGCAAAACCGAAAACTGTAAAGTTAAACTCTGTTTTTTTGGCTAGGTTCTGGAATTCCGCGCATGCATAGTTTACTATGCCTATGTTCCTTTTTCTGTTCTTACCATCACCACCAACTAACACAATATTCACTCTGAGCTCTAGAATTGCTTTCACATTCTTTGTTCACTTTCTCGGTTGAGCAAAGAGCGAGAAGAGAAGAGAAGTCTTCTTCAGCATGGTGAGTTGCTTGTTGGTATCTGTTGAATTGAAAGTCTCATTTTATCCCGAAATCCATTCATAGTGCTTCTTCTCATATCACCAATATACCATCAACAGAAGACAAGACAACGACGACACTACTATTTCTTTTGAGCTTTTTTCTTACTTACTCTCTCGTAAGTATACACAGTCCTTAGAAAAAAGGAAAGATTTCTAAGGAGAAAGTGTAAGAGTGTTCAATAAGTGACGTAAGTAGGAATAAAAGAAGAAGAAGAAATAAAAGAGAATCTCAAACTATCAAAAGAATAATGCTTATATGTGTTTTAGAAACGTTGTTCAGTGTTAATTAACTATTTAACTCTCTATATTTATACTTATTACATGCACTATAAGAAAAGAGTTTTTAAGTTGAGAATACTTCATTTAAGTTTTCTTAGTAGATCATCTCAACTTTGATTTGAACATTTGATTGACATTACAAATAGTAATAGTCTAGAAAGTTTATATTTAAAGGATTAGTAGAAACAGCAACTTTAATAAAAGTTGGAAAAGAGTATATAGTGAATCTAGTTACAAATCTCATCTAATTTATATCCACTTCATCTAAGTGAATTGCCAATCAACTCAACTCATAAACTTGAAAGGTAAGTTTTACTTTTATGAACATTGAACATCCAATCTGATTTGTAGGATGAGTAGAAATATTGATAAATGAGATATGACGAGAGAGGGATATTCTTTCTACAACAAACTTTAGTTTCAAAAATGTCTTATATGAGTTTTTGATAGCTTGCTGCCATATATGTATAATGTATAGTCGATTGAATTGAAGAGTAGAGCACAATTCTGTCAAAAAGTAAATGCAATATTTGAGCAGCACTTTTGAGATGTAGAAAAATGGAATAGTAAGCTTCAAAAACAAATATAATATTCAACATTCTCGATTTGTGAAGTGTATAGTAAGTACTCGTTCTGTAAATCAAATCTAGAAAAAAGTCAATACTCCTGAGAAAGAATACGAGAATCAGAAAGGTAAACTTTAAGGGGCATTGAGAGAGAGAGAAGTTGTTTAATTCCACGTTCTCATGTCTGGATTTTATACTCTCTGGACCAAAACTTGACCTTCTTATTGAGTATTTTCAATTTCTTTTTCTGCAACTTCCACTACAATATATTTCTCTTTTTGGCAATCAGAAGAAAATAGAATTCCCAAAAGTATCACAAAAATAGCAACAGCATAAAAAAAACCACAGACACATAAATCATTCGTTCCAGGTGATATTTTGTGTCAATTACTTTTTTCCTACAAAAGAGCCACTTCAATATCTCAACTCTATTTTATTTCTGTGTAGTGGGTTTTCAGTTAACGACTCAATGTAAAATTTATAAGATGACTCGTTACTCTTCTTTAATACGAACTACCTACAAAAGAGCCACTTCAATATCTCAACTCTATTTTATTTCTGTGTAGTGGGTTTTCAGTTAACGACTCAATGTAAAATTTATAAGATGACTCGTTACTCTTCTTTAATATGAACTAACTTATTCCACGAAATATATATTAACGAAAATCCATTCAAGTGACATTCCTCCTAATATCCTTTAGTAAAGGACGGCAAAAATCAAAGCATTTTTCTTGGAACTCAATTCTCAATATACGCACATAAAACTCAAGAGAGAGAAAATATATTACTTGAGTTATAAACCAAGGAGCATTTTATGTTAGAAGGTAGGTGGATGATCACAACTCTTAACCTTGGCTTTAGAGACTATAGTTAATAAATCTCTCTAGAAGATCGTAAACTTCTAAGAAAACGAACTCCGGTGTGTTATCATAGTACATTGCACATCATTGCAGTTAAAAAAGATCGTGAAGGAAGAAGAGTATTATTAGTATTAAGTTGTTACGAGAGTGGATTCAACTAATTAAGATTTATTGAAGGATAGTAAACCGTATTACAGATAATGTATTTGCACTTAATGAACTTTGACAATGGAAACACGACACATGAGACTACTAACACAAATGAACAGTAAATTATATATTATTGCTCTCTTGTTTACTATCATATGCTACATTTTATAGTAGATAAAATATACAAATATTTATATAAGGTAGACCATCAACCAAATCGATAAAAAATATTTATAAATTGTCAAAAGAGAACTCTCTTTCTCTCACCTAAACAAAATATTTATTATTTCACAAGCGGACATGTTTGTGTTGGCTGTCATTAATGCAATTTAGCTGTCAGGTATTCAACACACATTTCAAGAACGTGAGAGGAAACAACATATCAAATAAAAATATGAGGAAAAGGAAAGAAGTAGTTAACCTTTCCACTTTATTATTTTTGTTCTTTTACATGCAAATGGAATTGTACTCATATTATAAAGCTTTGTAAAAGAAAGGTTCAAGTTGCATAATAATGTAACAATGATGTTAGCTCCAGGATATTTTTCTTTTCTTTCTATGTGTGTGAGAGAGATATGTAGACAGAAAGAAGAAACAAAAAGAGGAATGCCTAAAAGAAAACTTTCTTCTTATGCTTTCTTTTCTGGAAAACGAAAAATGAGACATATAGATATAAAGACAAAGTATAAATGCGTATACACACATTTTTACTTTACGGAGAATATCTCTTTATTTTCTTTATGTCACTTTATATAGTTTGAGTAAGATGGAAGTCTACTTCATTCCACACTTTTCTTTTGACTCAATTTTTTGTCTTAAAAGAAGTCACACAAATGTTAATGTAAAAGTTTGGCTTGTAAAGAGGAGATGAAAACGATGACATATGAGAAGATGAACTTTTTAACAAGATTCTTTTTCAACAGTTTAGTATGACGTGAGCAGAAAGAACAAGAAAAAAAGGAGAGTGTGATGAAAATGGGAAGTTTTGTCTTATATGCACTCTGGTTGCAAATGAGTTTATATATACAATCGTTTTATTATCAATAGACTTTCCTACGAAAAAAACAAGCATTTCAATGCAAATTATAATAGCACATGTTGTTTGGTACTTTGATGTTTTGAAAATTGGAATGTGTTTGTTGGTTTTTAGAACTACACTATAATATCTCTCGTTTAGAGTCATGACGAGTCATATCATTAGCATTTCATGTTCTCTTTATACGTTTACATGAATTCCATGTTGCAAATGAAAATTCCAGTTTGTTCTTTTGTTGACTGCTTTTGTTCCTAAAAAGGAAAATTCAGAGAAGAATAATACATAAGCGATTTGTATTATAATATGTGTACATGTGTGAAAGAGATGAATTCGGAGAAAATGTTCTCACACTCATATTTGATGTTTGTTTTATCCATTGTTATTTTTTGTAGAACATTACAACACATAATATTTACGTAGATACACAAAAAACACCATTTTGAAAATAGAAACGACGTATTTAGTTTCAGTAGTAGTAGGCCAAGACTTGTTGTTGTTGTCATACATAAAGATTCTACTTTAGCCTCTGTGTCATTAAAAAATATGATATTCCTTTGAGAGTTGAAATGTTATTTATCTCATTTGCATCACAATATTAAAAGCTGTCTAAAAATCTGACTGAGAGCTATTTCATATTTTCTTGATAGAAAAATGAGTATATTTATATTTTTCATTTTATTCCACCAACAGAGACTTTTGAAAAATTTCAAATCCAGATAGATAATAATCTTTACTTCTCCTGTCTTTTGAAATGTAATATTCATGTTTTGAAATATTACTGACTGCCAGAAAAATATTTCTTGGAATTTTTTTGGAATCCAAAAATCAAACATGCATCATCTTCTTATGTAGAAATGCCAGCTTCTGTTGAACTCAAAAAAAAGTTATATAAATATACAATACTAATGAAATATTTTTCGTCATATTTACGTAAATAACATATGTCGTTTTAGCCTGTAGACACAAATTCATATGAGAAGTCTTGGGAAATGTTGAATAAGTGAAGGGTACTTATGTTGTTGACATTATGAGATTTTATTTCATGTAATATTTGAGCCATCATTCTAAACAGGTCCCCCGTCAACCTACTTTTTATATAGAAAACTAATAAAATGTACATTTCTCTTCTCTCTTATATATACCTACTTTTATCGTTACACAATATTACGTAAATGTCTATAGTTTGCCTGAAGAGACCTTAGTACTTTATGTAACATTATACTTACATTTTGCTCGCTTTCCGAAAGGGTTGAAAGTGATCCGTGTCTGATGACAAGTTAAAGTGCTATCACCACCACCTGCTTCTCTTTTATTTGATTACTGCACTCCAACTATACTACTGTCATAATATGTTTGTTTTGTCCAATATTGTAATTGTATAACTTGTCTCCTTTGTTCTCTAACCTTCTTCACTATAGCTTAGCTGATCCTTTGATTTGATTGGCTGATGACTTTATAGCGTCCAGTAATGAGAACAAAGGACAAAGGAAAGTTGCCGCGCAGAATTTAAGTTCATCGTACTCACTCATCATACAAAGTTCAAAGTTCTCGATTACACAAAGAGAAAAAGTATTTTCTAATCGAATTCTACTTAGAAAAATATCGATTGCTACAATATAAGTATATGACAGACAAAGAATATTGAAGACAAGATAGTTTCTGTAGAAAAAAAGAGGAATTCCAACGATATAAGTAAGTAAAAGAACTTTTTTTGTCTACTTTATGTATTTTCCTTTCACAGGAAGGAGGAAAATGATATTTTATATTACATTATGCTTGAAAGAAAAAAAGGAAGATATCGAGATATTATGTCAGTTGAGTTTTGAGTAGCAGAAGACTTTTTTGGTTTGGATTATGGTTACATTATTTCCTCACTCGTGAAAATTGAATCAATTTTTTTAATGCAAAAGACTTAAAAAGATAGATATTACATTTTTTTTAGATTTCATATCCAGACATCTACTTACTTTTTTTCGTATGTACATTTAGTGAGTTGAGTCAAAGTAGGATAAATTATACAAGAGAATTTTCTTTTTCTATTGATTTTCTTTTTTTGCATCTATATTTTCTATTGATTCCCTATTGGATTACTTGTGAGGATAAGAAAAGGAGAGAGAAGAGAGAAAGTCTTCATTTTCACTTAGCATTTATCTATATCTGAAAAGTATTATAATTTGCAAGAAATAGACGGGGTTATCTAAATCTAAAGGTATCAAATGATTTCTTGGAGAAAATTGTAAAAAAGTTGACTTTTGATAGTTTAAAAGAAATCATTATATTCCACTTGATTGCTTCCTTACAGATATCTTAGAGAAAAAGAAAGTGACGCATTCAAAGAGGAGTGGTTGGCTGTCTTTAACATTTATTACTCATGTTTACCACTAGACCACACAATGAGGAAATAGTGAAGATGTAATAGCAAAGGATAATAGCCTCCTCTCAGAGTTCATTATTGCTTTCTTCTGGCTAGAGAATTCCTTTTTAGGATTTTCTTTTTGTAAAGGCATATCAAATGAGTATAACAATCTTTTCCAACTTTCTTAGTGAACATTTTACGCATTTCTGTGGTTTTTTTGAGAAGCAAAAGTTCCAAAGTTGTGTGTGAGCCGAGAAACACAATAAGAAGAAAAATATAATGTAAGGGAAAGTTGTTTCCTAGATTTTAAGTTGAAGCATTATGCATAAATCCTTTTCTTATAAAGTTGTAAAGTAAGTTGTCGTAGTTGTGTGTCGAAATTGTAAAAGGTCAAATCGATTTCAAACTAGCCCAACATAATATAGTATGTATATACTTGCTATCATTACCATTTGTGAGCATTCATCGACTTATAGAATGTTGTGGCTGTGGCTTATTGAGCTAGTCTCTCAAAGTGTATTTTTCATATGTGAATGTTTTCTTTGAGGCAAAGTGCTGAAGAAGTTACTAGAAGACTTGTTAGTCTTGTAGCTTTGTAGTAGTAGTATTGACAATAGAAAAGAAAGTCAAGTTTTGATCCGGCTTCCACATCCTCAAAAAAGCAAAAGTAGGCTGGAGAGACGAGAGAGTGAAAAGGCTAATATATATGAACTTATATATGTTGAACTTATATATTGAAAGATTTCCATAATTTTGGATTCTTGGCCCTATATGTATATACTTTGACTTTTTATTCACAAAGGACTGTCTAAAATACTAAAGTCGTTATATTGGAGCAAGTGTGAAAGGTCACAGGAATGTATATCTTTTAGCTTTTCTCTTATAGGAATAACGTAACACTATACTTTTGTGGTTTTAGTCTTCGGCGAAGGTCTCATTTATTTTATAAATGTCATGAGACCTTTATATAGAGTGAAAAGTCAAATGCGAGAAATATTGATGAAGACAATGAGGACAAAAAAAACTTGCTTCACAGTAAGTACGTAAAAGCGAACAGGTGAAAAGGTGAATTTCGCTTGGGAAATGTCAAGAACATACTTTTTGTGTGTAGAAAGTCATCATTTTAAATTAAAGTCTATAATAGTCAGTATTTTTAGACATGTACTGACCAAGTTTTTTAAGTTTTTGGAAAGTATCATACCTTTAAGCTTAACGTTGAGACTCAACACTAAAATATAAGACATCAATACTAATTCAAAATCCATTCACTCGGAATTTAGTTACATTTACCTACCAAGTATTATACATGCAATCTAATAAATAACCATATGAAATAAACTATGACAAGTGAATGTAGGCACACTAGCCTTTTTCATTTTATATGAGAACTAACAATTTCCTATACAATATATTAATTTTCCTAGATACATCTTTATTTGATTACACTATTTCA
>VCNE01002248.1:0-11615 GCA_009869805.1 Oncopodura yosiiana
CAAGACATATACTAGGACTATGTAGCATTATAGCTGATTACGAAAAACTTTTCTCCAGATATCTATTGCCGATAGTGCAACTGATTGTACAAAGTATATTTTTTTCCTTATCCTTACACATTGTCCTTTACTGCCGTTTTTTTTCAAAACACGTCGTATACTTTGTGTGATGCTCTTTTTTCGTACTATAAATAGACTATAGATGTTTGTCAATTCGTCTAAATACTATAAGAGCTATATATATATATATGTATATAGTCAAGTCAGTAGAGTAAAGCTGCCTAAAAGTTTTGCTAGAGGATTGGTGTAGTATTGTTGTTGTAGAGATAATATTACTATTTGAGTTTACATTGAAGGATTCAACTTTGTAAATCTATCACATCTCTGTCCAAAAAAAGGCCTTTGCCTCTACTACATGAGAGTTTGGCTGGTTAGGTGCAAATAAGATTAAGTGTAGATTTTCCCAGTGAGCCAGTCATAGGAAGAGAGAAAAACTTTTTGGCTGAAGGTAAAACAAAAGTTGCAAAGTCTTATTGACATGCCTTTAGGGGGTTTCTAGTTTGTGGTAACTTGATAAATTCTTCTTGTTTAGACACTACCACTATTATTGCTACACTCCTCAACTACACACAAAAGTCTACAGTTCTAAAACATGATTGCTTCTCTACAACTTTTCCTATTCCTCTACTCTATATATCTCTATATATAGAGACTTTGGTAAGAGAAAGCATTACTAGTTAGTAGCAGTAGAGTTGCAAAGTGAGTTTTTGAGTCCACTAGGGATAAAGCAAATAAGGTATAGAGACTTTTGTGACATTTCAAATAGTAGAAAAGGGAAAGCGATACAAAATTTCAAAGGCTATATGTATATACCGTAAACCTTGTAATAGACACTATAGTTTTTAACATAGGATTAAATGGTAGCCTCACTCAATTAAAGATAGAGTGCTCGACTTTAATTTCTAGCTATACGTAGTTTGTATTAGAGCCATAGGTCCTGGGTTCGATTCCCACCAAGATCACAATTTTAGAGAACTTTTTCAGCTTAAATACAAATTTGGTGATTAAAACTCTAAATGTAATTTACGTCCAGGCTACTATTACATATTTTGAGTTATAAACAGTGTCCTGGGTTCGATTCCTACCAACTTCAGAATTTTAATGCAACTAAAAATCCTGATTTAGAAACTACTAGTAAAAGTTTTAGGCTAAAATATGTACTTTTATGGCCTAAATAGAGAGATTTGAATGAGTATTTAGCACAGAGGTATCCATTTTTCACTCTGGTTCTTCACCAAGTGAATTGTAAATATTCACAACAAGGTTTAAAGAATTATGTATTTTTATGACATGGCGGAAGAAAAAGATTCCATGAAAACACACAATAGGATTTTTATTCTCTATCTCTTAATATATATTTACTACGCACCAACTACTCTGGCTATAATTCAGATGTGAAAAAATCTGTCACCACTTGAGCCACATATCTTTTTCTATAGAAGAAGAGCAATGGGTGGATAATAGTAAAAGTTTTCTACAACAAAAAGAACTTTTATTTTCGGCTCATATACATAGAGAGGAGGAAAAGGCTTATTCTTCTAGATCTGTGGTGATAGAGATAGTAAAAGGAGACAAGACTCGTATACATATGCCTCAGTGCCTTATTTGTGTATTTCCATAAGGCTATTGTGCTTTCTCTTCCTATCACCACTGCGTAGGATTATTATTGTCTGTAGTGTTTTGTTGTCAAAGTTCCTCACGTCTTTTTTCCATTCTTCATGGATGAGAAAAGACGGAAGAGGAAATCAGTGAGATTGACGACTATTTTCCACGTGACTCTCAAACATTATTGATTGTACAAAAATCTTAAAACCAAACCACCAGTTAGATTGAGAAAAATGGGCACTATACTCCTTGAAATTTTTTATATGTACTCGTGTCGTCTCTACTTGTTTACTTTCTTCTGGTGAAAGACTGAATTGTTGTTGTTTTCGCTAATTCAACTAGCACGAAATGTTTACTAGAGAAAAAGGGTCTATATTGCATGTGTCACTCATGTATAATAGAGTCAATTTGTCTTTCACTGTTTCCGTCTTTTCAAAAGAGAGAAAAACTTTTGTTGATGTTGTGGTCAGACCAATGTCATATCACGCTGGGTTATTAATCTCAACTCAAGCCAGACACTGGGTGACTATTATATGCAAATCAATGGAATAGTTTCGTGGGTGTAGAAAATGTATAGGAGAATTACTACTAAAGGCTTTAGCTAAAGGTATAAAAAAAGTGAGACTTCTCAGATTCGAACCCACGACCATTTAAGATTTAAAGTCAAGCTCTCTACCAACTGCGCTAGATTCCATGCCAAAGTCAATGGAAGATAATTGTACAAATTAAATACAAATGTAGGTTAACTTAATTCATACAAAATTACATAAAAATTTGAAAAAAGTAACTCTTGTCAGTTTTGAACCCACGACCATTTAAGATTTAAAGTCTAGCTCTCTACCAACTGCGCTAGATTCCATGCCAAAATCTATGGAAGATAATTGTACAAATTAAATAGAAATGTAGGTTAATTTAATTCATATAGAATTACATAGAAATTTGAAAAAAGTAACTCTTCTCAGATTCGAACCCACGACCACTTAAGATTTAAAGTTAAGCTCTCTACCAACTATGCTTGATTCAGCATGCTAAAGTCAATGGAAGATAATTGTACAAATTAAATACAAATGTAGGTTAACTTAATTCATACAAAATGACATAGAAATTTGACTTTTGTCAGCTTTGAACCCACGACCGTTGCAATCCACAGCTGAACGCTCTAACGTTTGCGCTATAGAGCAAGATTGTTAAGCGAGTATAATATGATTTTTTACAAAAAAAAATGAAAGTTTGATTCATTTGAAGTGAGCTGTTAATAGCATTTGCAAAAGATGATAGTTTGAAAGTTTTCAATTGAAACTCAAATTGTTAGCTTATGTCATATAAAGAGAAAGTTGAGTCAAAGTTGCATTTCGTTGTTGTTGTAGTGTTACAATTCACTTGGAAATTTAGATTGTCCCAATTCTCACATTTCCTTAGATTAAACTCAGATCTTCCTTTCACACACTTATTTTACATTTTACATTGTATACAATACACACAACCAAAACTTTCTCTTTTTGTATTTTCATACAGTACAGAGAGTCATATATGTAGAAAGATTGGAGATTCAGGTCACCAATTCGTTTTGTATGCAAACTCCATTACCCATTAGATTATGCATATTATTTGTATGTAGTGAATGTACTTGAGAAGAAATTACATTAGGTATTCAAATAAGCTCAGCTCAAACTCTCTTCTTCTTCTCAGCTACTATAATACTACTATATATATATATACTACTACTCCCTTGTCTAATTTAACTTATCTACATATATATATATACAATGTGTATTGCACATAATTTTTGTACATGAAGCTCAACTTCATTACATATGTTATGCACTATATATATATATAGGTGCATATGATGTGACGTAACTGATATCATGATATCAATTGTTGCAGAATTGCATAAGATCTCTTGCAATGACCCCAAGTCTAAAACTATAATACTACTATATATATATGTTACCGTCTGAATAGATTCAAATGTTTGAATGCATTCATACTAGTCCAAATGTATTCGTGTAAAATTCTTCACGTACAAATGAATTCACACTAGTTTTAATGTATTTATCCTAGATCAAATACATTTATTCCAGTATGCATATATTTAGGCGATCCAAACAAACTAACATGACTTTTCAAAAGAAACAAGATCTAGTTTTTATAACATTGAAAAAGTCATATATTACTTGTTTAAAAACATGTACTCTCATTTCTGTAGCACCGGAAGAGAGCTCATATAGAAAGTATAATTGTCATTAGCCTTTCTGCACAACTTAAAAATTGATTCCTAGTGAAATCTAAAATAACTTGAATTACTTAACTGTGCATTACTGTATGTACGCCCAAATAAAAATTCACATTCACACATAGAATCTTGAACATTAACAAAATAAATTTTCGATTGCTTCAGTAGTTTTTGAGAAAAAAATTAACATGTCGAACACTTTTGAAAAGGTGTGTAAAGTTCAAACTAAAAGTAAAGATATTTACGTACAATAAGTATAATAAACCATTGCTTTTAAGTTGAACCCTTATCATACATTCTAAGCGACAGAGTTTGCATGTGTGATTTCTTTACACTTTCTTTGAGCAAATGAATCGATAAGCATTCGAAATAGCTCTTCGTGTGGAAGCTAACAAACTACTTTCGAAATAAGTCAATCAAATCGGTACCAGATTCAAATTACTAATATGGGTCCTTATGAGTCCAAAAATATTGAGCTTTTTTCTCAGCGGTTTTAGATGTACATCAACATGATTAGTTCAAAATCCGTTGAGATTTTCTAACTATGACAATCCGTTGAAGTTAAATTTTGTGGTACTATTCTGCTATATGCTAATTTAATGTATTTGCAGCAATATTATTTGAATCAGCCTACTCTAATTGCCGGATTAATATACACGATAATATGACTAAGACTTTGTTTAAGTAAAAAATTTAACATTGGTTTTTAGTCACTGATAAAACATCACATTAATTAATTTTATAATCACAGCATTTGTGGGCTACTACAAATCTGAAATAAATAAATATCTGATCTTTTGTTACTGCGATTCGAGGCAGAATATCAAAAATTTTGACCAATTTGCTGTAACTCAAATAGTATTTGTCCAGAGCACAGCTATAAACTAAAATCATTGTTTAGTTCAAATAGACGACACAAATGTATTCAACCTAGTTTACATGCATTTCTTCTAGTTTTAATGTATGTATACTAGGTTGAATATATTCACTCTGCATGCATATATTTGAACTAGACTGAATGTATTCAAACATTTGAATCTATTCAGACGGTAACATATATACTACTACTCCCTTGTCTAATTTAAATGTATGTATACTAGGTTGAATATATTCACTCTGCATGCATATATTTGAACTAGACTGAATGTATTCAAACATTTGAATCTATTCAGACGGTAACATATATACTACCTTGATGCATAATATCCTAAATATTTATTTTGATTGATCTCAAATGCTACAACAGTTTGTCCTCGATATCTTTCCAAACTATGACTTTTTCCTTTTGCAAGCTCATCACTCATACTTTGGTTAAATGCCAAAATTTTTGTTTTAACTTTTGTTCCAAGCACCTCTTGAAATGCTCTGTCCCATACTTCTCCTTTGGAAACTGTTGATCTTAGTAGAACTAGAGGATGTGAGTACATATCAAGTGAAAAAACTCGTGGAGAATCTCCAGGTTGATGAGTAACAAATGATGTAGCAAATAATGACAATGTTGTAAATAGAGTTAGTGCAATTATGTATTCTACAAGAAAACTTCTATATTTTTGTTTAATATATAATAATCTTTTAGTCAGTAGAGCACTCATTTGTGTCCATATATTAGGAATTTGTTCAACATCTGAAGGTAATTTTGGAAGTTCTAATTCATTATAACGAAGTGTATGTAAAGTCGTTTCCCATTTGCTTGTTTCTCTTTTTGCAAATGTACTTTCTAATGCTGCTCCATGTATTTCTACTCCAGCGGCTTTAGAAATTTTAAATAAAATTGCACCTAGACTTGTTGGTGAAAGTACTATATCAGAATAACCAAGTCTTTGTTTTTTTAAGTCAAGAGCTCTGAGCAATGGAGAATATGGTTCATGAGCTGGTAAAACAAATACAGCTTCACCTCTATGAAGAGATGCACTACTTGTTACTTCTTCCGCTCCAGGAATATAAGACGTGACAAATTGATTAATTCTTGTTCTATTCAAATCTTCAGCTCCTCTTTTAATTGTAAGGAAACTTCCAACATTATATTTCTGACGTAGAAATGCAGGACTACCAAAACATAATAATTTTCCTTGAGCCAATAGGCCAATTCGATCACCATAAATATCTGCTTCTTCTAAAGTTGCAGTTGTTAGTACAATTGTTCTTTTCCTTTTCAACTTTCTTAGGCAATTCCAAACTACACGTTTTGAATCAACATCCAAACCAAAACTAGGCTCATCTAATATTAATATACTTGGATTTGATGATATAGCCATTGCTATACTTAGCATTC
The DNA here is from genome assembly GCA_009869805.1 of Oncopodura yosiiana. Classification (NCBI taxonomy): domain Eukaryota; kingdom Metazoa; phylum Arthropoda; class Collembola; order Entomobryomorpha; family Oncopoduridae; genus Oncopodura; species Oncopodura yosiiana. Next base: position 6,174 of record VCNE01002248.1, read on the forward strand.
TTTTAACTCCTGTAGGCAAATGATGAACACTATGATTACGATAGGCTGTTAATTTAAATCTTTTTAATAAAAGTGTCAATTGTTTCTTGACTACATCATATGGAAATCCTGAAAACATACAGCAAAGACGTAGATGGTCTTGAACTGAGAGTAAACTAAAGAGTAAAGGCTGTTGAGGACAGAAGCCAATATTTTTACGAATTTCTTTATAAGATTCTGGATCATGTACTTTTAAACCTTTGATTTTGACATAACCTCTATTTGGATGAGTTAGACCAGCAATCATAGAAAGTAATGTTGATTTCCCTGAACCTAATTTGACAAGATTTACTTTTAGTCAGTGGAATTTGTCTATATATCTTTAATCTATGACCTGTATGCCCCAAAAGACATGTAATAGTTCCCTCATAGCATTCAATGCTTACATTGTCTAAAGCAATTGTTGAATATCTACTGTAAGTTTTAATTAGATTATGACAACTAACATAACATGGTAGTCCTTCAATATTTTCTTCATAAATTGTTGGGATTTCAGGTGCTGGCTCATTTCTAACATGATGTGGTCCATGTTCTTCATCTAGATTATTATCATCTTCTTCTTCTACAAGAGTAGCAGCTACTTTAGCAATTTTTGATCTTTTGAAACAAAAACATAATGGCTCATTTGGAGATAGATAGCGAGCAATGACGCGATCCAAATATAATACAACAAGGATATATAATGGAGTAGAAATCAAAAATATTATAATACATCCTCCAATTGGAATTACAACTACTTCTTCATTAGCCCAGACGCTAACATCATACCAAAGTAGTCCTTCCTCTGGAAAGCATAAATTAAGCAGTATATAACTTTTATAATAATAATAAGAGGTTTATTTAGTTTACCATAAGATTCAAATTGAAGAAATGTATATATGCCATTTGCTAGACACCAATGTGGAAGAATTAGACATGTTATGAAATTACCAAATTTATTAAATTGCCGATTTTCAAAGAGTTTCATAGGAATTAAATATGATAAAAGTGAAAGTAGCGTTGCAGAAATTCCTCCAAATGTCGCTATATATGCAGATCATTCATTTATATATTTTAATTTAACATTTTGAAATTAGAACTAGAATAATTAAACTTACGATCCTCAAAAAAATTGGCAATAAGAAATGTAAAACATTCAAATGTAATAGCATGAAAAAATAGAAAAATCCAAAGAACAAATGTATCTTCATGAGGTAAAATAGAATAACGAGCAAATGTTAAATCCAGAATATAAGTCATACCAATAGTTGTAAAAATTCTAAGAAATGCAGAGTGGACAGCATAAGATATCCAATGTAGGCTAGCAGTCATTCCATGCATTTTTAATTGTTCAAAGACTCCAGTATTTCCTTTTTTGACAATAGCTTTAACTGTAGAATAAGTAGCACAAAAATAACTTAGAACTACTGACATACAAACAAGTATCCAAGTTCTTAATTTATTTTCATCTTCTAAAAAACTTGGATATTCAAATTGAGCAAGTTCTCGTTGAACAACGTACTGTCTTACAAATTGTTCTATTGGCTGTCCAATTTCAGGAACTATTGTATGACCTGTAGTCTGTAAATAATTTCCAACTAATTCTGTATAACTTATATCAATTGCCATTTGTAAAGCACCAAACCCAGAATAAATATAGGAATTTGACTCGGTAATATCTTCTTCAATATAACCATATGGCTCAGCAGTATTTGCTAATAAATTAAATAATGTTCGAATAGAATAATCTAAATGACGAGGTAAAGCTATTCCTTTTTCTATCTGAACAACTTTTTCTGGACTTTCAAAATAATCATAAGTAAATAAAACACCATAAGGGTATCTTGTAGCTCCGTCTTCCCTTTTCCATTGATCTTCTAATTGTTTTTGTAATTCTACGGAACTATTGACAGCTACTAATTTGGATATCTTATCAACACTACGATCTGACAATTTAAGAGTTTTCAGTGCTCCATGCATAACTTTTTTTGTAAATTCATTATCTGGAGCATAAGCAATAAAATAATGACGTCGCCCAAGATTTGTACAGACTTCAGTATCAGAACAGAATACAGTAAAAATATTATCTTGTGACTTTGCTTCAAAAGCACTTGCTCTTGATTTATTCCCAGTGATTCTCACTCTCTCAGGCACATTGAGTACGCTTGTAGTAGAATTGTAATTAAATCCAAGAATTATAACCAACATGATAAGTGAAGGGAAAAGAATAGCTATGAGAGTATTGACTTTTGCACGATAACAAAGAACAAAATTAAGCCATAAAACAACAGTAAATTTTCTAAACCATATTTCAACTACTCGATGACTATTTGGATCATAAACTTTCCATAATTCCTCTTCTTCTGTAGTAAGAAATCCGGTTTCATCTTTAGTTGTAAATGTTGAGAATCTTGATGATGGTCCAGCAGTTGGACTCTCACGTTTTTGTTGTTGTTGCTCCTGCTCTATAAGATTACTTTGTCGCTCTTCTTGAGCTTGTTGAGTTTCTTCTCCATCTAAAATGTTTTCTAATGAGACGACTTTCTCATTAATTTGAATTGACGGCGTTACACGAAGAAATGATTGAGTTGGCGAAGAAGGTGCTTCCTTTTCATCATCAGTTGACGAAGACATTCTATACATGAACTGGTGTCAACAAATTAATAGTTTCCCAAAAATACTTTTAGTAACGAGCCTTCATCATCATTCTTCATCATAGATAATACATGCAGTAGCCATAGGAAATGATTCTATTACAAGGTGTAGGAGTCTTTACAAGTTTCTACCTAAAAATCAACAAACCACAATTTAAATATTTGAACTGAATATTTAAACGGAACTTGAAATTTTAATTACGACCCATATTTATAATGCATATAACTAAAATGCAAATACATTGTAGGAAGCAATGGTACTGAACGGAAACTATTGTGGTTAAAGCTTAGAGACGTACAGTTCAGTTCACTGATGAAATACATNTAACTAAAATGCAAATACATTGTAGGAAGCAATGGTACTGAACGGAAACTATTGTGGTTAAAGCTTAGAGACGTACAGTTCAGTTCACTGATGAAATACATAATCACATTATAGTTATACAATAATACATTTTTATGCACATTAAAAGACATAATATGCTTCATTATATTAGTATGAGTTCACAAAATGGAACAAGCGCAAGTCTTTTTTCCCTTCATCCAAACAAAAAAGTTCCAGCTGCCTTAATGCCATACATTTTGTGTGATATCATAACACATATTGTGTGTACTAATGTAATATAGCATAAGAGAGAACAAGTGTGTAATTCTGCTGGTGAGATATATAAAGTTTTGTGGCTTGAGCTGAGAATATCTCTATGATAATGACGTTTTCCACAAGTGGTATAAACTTGCTCTCACATTGTATGGTCTTCTTTGCTGGAGATTTTCTACCATGGAGTACACGTAAGAGAAGAGAAGAAGAGTGAAGAAAACGGCAGCAATACCCACACACATTTTGACTATTGCCCACGCTTTTTCTATCGTCACTAACCGAACTCCGAACCTGACCGACAACTATGTGGAAATCTCGTAGTTTTCCATAGTTCTGGAGAAAACTAGTTACCTTTTCCAGTGTATCTTATGTTGACTACTAAAAGAAACTCGCGCAGTCATCTCACCAGGAAACTTTTTCTTCTAGCAGTATGTTAGCAGTTTGAACATTTTCCTATACATGGTTATTATATTTATTTATCAAGGTGTTGAGATATTATGAGATAGGACTGATATAGCGAGTGACACAAACTGTTACATACTTTAAACAACAACAAGTGCAATGGACAATCAATCTTAATTTGAGGAAATATATACATAAGATTTTATGTGGTGATTTATTTTCCTTCTCCTTGTAGCAATCAAGAATTTTTACAGAGTAAGTGTTCTCTCTCTCTCAGTGGTCCTCGCTTGTCATTATCGTCTTCTGTGAATTTTTGAGTTGAAACAAGTTTTTTTTAATTAATTTGTAGTTGCACATCATCATCGATTTTGGTTTTATTTAGATAGTTTGACTTTTACAAGATATTCAAGATCAAATTTGGTTGAATCCTCTCTGCACTTGTTACTTCTGCCATCATAACAAATCAACGGCTCTATAATCAGAAATCTTAATTATTGGAAATAAAAACAAAGAAATATTTATTATATAAAAGCAATCAAGAATTTTTACAGAGCAAGTGTTCTCTCTCTCAGTGGTCCTCGCTTGTCATCATCGTCTTCTGTGAATTTTTGAGTTGAAACAAGATTTTTTTTATTAATTTGTAGTTGCACATCATCATCGATTTTGGTTTTATTTAGATAGTTTGACTTTTGCAAGATACTCAAGCTCAAATTTGGTTGGATCCTCTCTGCACTTGTTACTTCTGCCATCATAACAAATCAACGGCTCTATAATCAGAAATCTTAATTATTGGAAATAAAAACAAAGAAATATTTATTATATAATAAAATAGTCAACTAAAGTATTAAAATCTATTCGATTCTTTGCAACAAATCCCGTCACCACAGAAGAATATCTTAACACCAACAATGGCAATGTCATTTTAGATTTTGCCAACTACATCATTTTTGCATGCATTGGTCAATCTAAAATGCATCAAACTCGGTCATCAGTGGCCAAATTAAGTCGAATCAGTTATGCCAAGGCTACATCACTTGTGCTATGGTGCTTAGTGTCAACTTTTCAACAACAAGTGTGGGCGGCTCCTTCTTCGTCCATTGGAATAGATAATTCACCAGGAATTGGCAATGTCGGTAAGTAAATATCAATGTATTTTTCTAGTGCAACTTTTATTTAGTTGGATTGGGTACTAAAAGTATATACTACGAAGGTCACTACAGAACAAGAAGAGCTATTTGTCAAAATTAAGCCCCAAGAGGCTTTTTCTATTCATTGTCATCATCTTTCATATCTAATATGACAGTGCACAATGTTTACGACGTTAATCGTTACTATAATATGATATCAATCTTTAAGAGCTTTTTTGTTGTTGTTTTTTAGTACTCTTTCCATATCTTTACAATCGACATAAGGTTGTTCTGTTGTAAAAATAATGTTACGTATTGATTTTTATGTGGGAGTCCTTCTTCTTCGTGCGTTGATTGTATAGAAGAATCAAAGTCATAAAGGTTGAAGAAGAACCTAAAAATTCGAGTAGGCTATGAAAATATTAAAAGTTCATTCATGTAATTACATTTAGAGAGAAACATTTGCAATATTGTTTTCAAAATGAGTACTGTGTAGAATTATAGAGTAAGAGAAAGTCAGCATGAAATTTTAATTATGTACATACAGCTGCTGTTGTATGTTGGACTCACAAAAGTTATAGAAGACCGGATATACATAAATAAATGACAAAGTTGAAGGAGTTGAGACTATATACATACGTCG
>VCNE01002249.1:0-16402 GCA_009869805.1 Oncopodura yosiiana
GTTGAGAGAGTGTCATTTTTTTCTTTGCTCTCTTTTCCTATCACTTTTGTCCAGAATTGAATATTGGTGAAATTATGTTTGCCTAGGCTTGCAGAGTAGTAGTTTACAGATCAAAGAGCCAATATTGTATTTGCATTCAAAGTTCAAACTTCTATATATAAGCTAAGACATAAAAAAATGAAAAAGAATGTTTATATACAAGATGGTCTTTGGCTATTTTCATTTCATGCTCACCAGAAAAGTAAACAGAGTATCTTTTTTTAGCGAAGCTACAAAATCGTTTGGGGTTTTTCCAATAACATTATTGCAGTATGAAGTCTAAGCTACTAAAATGTTTGTGCAATTAAAGTTTTTCGTTTCTTTCCAATTCATTTATCTTTTTTTCGATATGACCTTTCACTAAAAGTATATGAAGTCAAGGCTTATAATATGATGATCATCAAAAGTAGAGCATTTAACATTGCACTACAACCTCACTCTATAATATGTACCAGGAAAACAACATCACAAGGTGTCTAAGCCAATAAGACTGAAAGAAAAGAAAATTGCTATTTGCGGTTGATCAATAAGTTACATAGGTTGAAAGAAGGATCGTCACGTAATCTCTTTTAGACTCTTGTATCATTTTCCAATAAAAGGATCGGTAGAGAGAGAGAGAGAGACTTCAAACTAAAACTACACATTTCTATGTCATGTCAGCTTTTCTCTTTCCTACAGAGTAGTGCTAAATAGAAAGACAAGCTAAGCTCTTCAGTGTACATAGATTCTCCATAACTGCTTTGATTGTACACATTCAATTATCAACTTCCATTCCATCCAAGAGTTTAGTTTCAAACACTACATATATTTTTCAGTAGTTGATAGATATAAAAACTTTTTCTATCTCTGTATAATATATATGAACTCTTGACTCAAAGTTATAGTGAGTTTCCCTAATTTTATTCTGCGCACTTTGTCCTCTTGTCCAATGAATCTATGGGGTGAGAGAGTAAAAATAAAATCGTGCAAGAGAGAAAAACAATCATGTTGATAAGAGAGAGTCAGAGAAGATAATGGTGAACACCAACATCATGCATTTGATATTCTATCAAAGAGAAACGAAAAATAGATGATGGTGAAAGTAGAATTTGTAATCCATCCCATTGTATTATTTGTTAGGTGAAAGTTAGGCGTTGTGTATAATGTGAACGAATTCCTATATGATAATACTCTCTCTCTCTCTCTGCAACTATAGATATGTACATCTAAAACGATTTCTGAGTTTTCGGGTTCTATACAACCCAACCGATATCTCTAGATGAAATCTCTACTGGATGCTGCTCTCTTCTCTACACGAACTCTCTGTTGTAGTAGTTGAAGAGGAAATAAAAAATCGATATGTGGAAAACGTATTCTTCTTCTATATACTACTATTGACTATGATACCTGCACATTCGCATTCAAACATATATAAATGCTATGTATAAAATATTAAACTGGCATGATGTTTCATATAAAATGTAAAAAGTGAACGTGCTAAACTTACAATTGTTAACACAAAAATGCTGCTGCAATAACTATATATATATATATACTTATCTATTTCGATATATATACTTTTTGTATAGCTAGCATTTTAAGTCTGAGTTATGAGTAGCCTTAGTACTAAAGATGTAAATCTGAGACCACTTCAAGTGAAAGAAACTTTAAAAAGAAGTCGTCAAAGCTACTCTTGCTTTAGTCATCCCTATGTCTAGCATAGTTGAGTGAATTCCTATAGTTCATTTTATTTCTCAAGGTCTTATGATTGTGGCACTTGCTTGTCATTTCACTCAAAAAATATTTTACGTCTGACTAACTCTCCGTTTCTCCTCGAGTTAAATCTAAAATGTAGAGAATAGACATCACTCAGGTATATGCAAATATATATAAAGGTGAGAGTTATATATATATATAGTATAGTCACTGAATTGAAATACTCTCATTTAGTCATCTTGAATAGCTCTTTTTTTCTCTGAGTCACTTCTTCCAGTCTACATTTTTTTCTCTCTCAGGAAGAAGAATATGTGTATAACTAGCTTTGACTTGACTCTTTTTCTTTCGAAAGATATATGCATTCTAATAGTATTACGAATGAAAGTAAAGTGAACTACTTTTCAAAGTTGACTTGAGTGAGCTCTTCTTTTCTTTGAATTCTATATATACCTATAATATAATGTTCAGGTCATGAGCTTGTGGATTATATATACATAGCTTTATCCAGAGATAGTCGCTGTAGAAAATAGCCAAGGCTACACATGTCACACGTATGTAACATAATATCTACTAGCTCTTATTCTTCTATCTTGTCACTTTCAATCCCCTTGTCAGTTTTAATGTCAAAGCTACATATAGAGTAAGGATGAGTTGGTAACTATTGTATATGTAGCCACGTATAAAGAGCTTTCTATATTATTGTAAATATTATGCCAACATGGTATTTTATACATTCCACAACAACATAGCAGTTGCTACTCTTTCTCTCTCTCTCGCTTCAAGTATGTTTTATAGGCAAAAAGCAATCCTTTGATGGTTTAGAATTAGGTTTTCCTATAAAGAGAGTTTTCAAGTTCCAATATATTATATAAGAACCTATATATATATATATATAGAAGCCCTTTAGTCTTTGCATGTAGTATGCATCTTGAAATAGTAGTAACATAAAGTATAGTATAGAGCATGAAGTAACACAGAGAACAATTATCTTTTGCCACTTGTGTTTCGAGTGCTCTCAGGAGACTCAGGATCTGAGAACAAAAGCCCAATTTACGAAACAACTCGTTACTTATGTGTGTTATGTAGTACAGTAGCTAGTGCTCACTCATGCATTGAAATGAAAGTTTATTGTATGCATACATTCATATATATATATAGTATATATGTAGACATTTTTCAAAAATATAAATTGGTCTAATGCAGTTGTTTGTTGTGTCTCTCTTTACTGTGAATTGGTGTAGAATGTTAAACCCATATAAAAAAATAAGAGTTTTGTGTTTTTTTCAACACTAAGCAAAATAGTTATATAGTGATAATAATGGAACTCTCACTTATAAATTACTTTGTAATGTAATTTTATGTGCCATAGATTCATTTTGAGAGAAGACTTGTTTTCCAGTGTTTTCCTAATGTTATTGTAGTTATCTGCAGTTTCCAAAAAACTATACGCACTACTATTGCTAATGTAAGAGAAAGAGAGTCTGGCCGTAGTTTAAAATATGTATGCGTAACAAGTGTGGAGTATGAAGAGAGAGAAGCAAAATTTGAATATAAAATTTTGTTAGCACTTTTTAACATAAAAGGAAGAGCTGTTGAAGTTTGGAATACAAATTTAGTATTAAATTTGTCCACACATATATCTCATAGCACATTATTAATATCAGTGGAGCTATAAACAATATTTCCATTAAGTTGCATTATGTCTACTGAACACTAATAGATGCTTAAAACGTGGTTGGCATACACTTTATATTCTCTTCTACAGACACTTTACTCATGTGGTCGTCTGTCAAATGCAGAAATCAGTAAAAGCATTTTGTCTACTATAAGAAGATGAAAAAGGCAGACACATGGAGAAGGTGAAACTACATCAAATGTACTCTCAAAAGAGGACATAGTTTAAGTATGGAGAAGATGAAATATGAAAAGAAATGTGTTGCCAGTTGGCTGATCTCAAATTGAGAAAAGAGTTGAAATGTTTGACTGAAGACGGTAATGGAAATCTGACATGAGAGAACGAGAGAGACTCAAAACTCTCTCTCTCTCTCTGTAGAAATCTTTGGGTGGTGAAAATATATATTGAGTATATAACATATGCTACATACACTCTACTTCTATTTCATATAAGAGAGATCTCTATACTACTATAGTATAGAATGTCGAATCTAATTTGCACACATTGCCTTCCGGCAAACCTGAAAAGAACTGACTGACTCTCTCTCTCTCTGCTTAGTTCATATATGTAGCTTTCCATTGGGAATCTCTCTCTCTGAAATGGGTTACCTAATATGAGCCAGGAGTACTTAACTACCCACTACATATTATAATAGTAACATCGTATTTTGTTCGAGGTCCTTCATAAACTATTATATAAGCCAGGATAATGTTGCGGATATTGTTATGTGAAATATTTTCAAGTACCATTATTATACATTCAGTTTTTCCCAACCTTTTCAAATTATTGTTAAAAACATATTATGCAATTATTCATTTGTGTGTAACTATAACATACTCTACTTACATCTTCCAGTATTATTAGTAGCTTCCAGTAGATGCATCAGAAAAAACATTGGGAAAAATTGAATTTAAGTGTAGATGAAAAAGAACCATTTGAAAAGGTTAAATGGAAAATGGCTATATTCAAATTATATAGTAGAGAGAAAACCAAGTGATGTTCGTTTGACATGACATGCAAAGATGTGTTCGTGTGATTGATAGCAGGGCTTTCAAGTCTCATGGTAATGCTGCTTTAATTCCAAACCACCTGAGATACCGAGAGAGAAGAGAGAGAAAATGCGTTTCTCCGTAAAACTGGCTTGCTCTCTGCAAAACCTTTCACTTAAGCAAGCAAAAGAAATACAATGAAGATGAACAAGTAGTATAGAGGAAAAACTATTATACTTTCTCTTTCACTCTATCTACATAATAGAAGACATTGTGTCGACTCTGAAAACGCATTTTTTCTTGTCATGCACAACTGATGATCGTCGTCGACACTGCTTTCTAAGTCAAACTTTCCCACAATGTATATTAGAGACTTTGATCATATAACCAACCAAACTATGTAAGCTTTTCTCAGTGATTGATAACAATAAGCAAGTTATTTTTGTTGCATCTTCTATATTATATAATAANAACCAACCAAACTATGTAAGCTTTTCTCAGTGATTGATAACAATAAGCAAGTTATTTTTGTTGCATCTTCTATATTATATAATAATACAAACAACATTTTATTTGTGACATAGCTAATGTACTTGACAATTGTAAATGGTGCTTGAAATTATAAGACCTTGCTGTATAGTAAACTAAGATTTTCTCCAAGCTTTTAAAATAAATTATAGTCAAGAGAGTAATTAATATAGGCCATTCTTATTGACATCATTTGGATTTAAAGCTGAATAAACTGGGAAAGTGAGATTAGAGAAATGCATTTTATACTATACTGAAGATTTTGCAACCCCCTGTAGAGTTGTATAGTAGAATTATAACTACTTATTTCATTTACTGGTGAGTCTCACTGTGCTACTTAATTTAGAGTAAAAATGTTGTAGGATGACTGTAGACAAGCTGTGAGTTTATATAACAATAAAAGAGTCGAGTGCAAGCAACTGCTGTGCACCTAATTTGATGAACATCCTAAAAACTGTGTAAATACTAATAATTATATCTAATTAATCTAGCGTTTTTATTTCAAGAGTTGGAATTAAAGTAATTTGAGAATTATGTCTCTAGTGAGAAGAAAATATTTCTCACTTGAAATTATATCTGATGAATTCTAATAGCGCATCATTAAAAGTGTGCATTTATTTTCTCTTGAGAAGTAATTGGATATTAAATTATTAAATATAATTGAATCTGGCGTACAATTTATTTACGACATCTTCAATAAATGCACATCAATAAGCCATAGTAATACTGCTAATAACTTGATGTTCCACTTTACAAAGAAATTTGAAACTTTTATTAACGAACACCTATCAGAGACGAAGTAGATGTGTGAGGAAAGAAGAGTCACTAGAGAGATTGTGAATATTATGATGAAAATTGGGTAATTTGATACTTGTGTTGCTCTCAATATATTTTCATTATGCACATACGCCTACCATCAATTTTCCTCTTGTATCATATTACAAGAAATATTGATCTAATTCACCATCACATATAAAACTCTTCACTCTCAGCAGTCAAGGCATTGCAATGATATTTTCAGTTGAAGGAAAATATAAGAGAGTTAAGAGAAAATATAACATTGTGTAAAAATGCTAAGAAGAATCATAATTTATTTTGAATACGATCTAAAATGAAATGTTCTCTTACTTTATGCTCCACAAAAAAAATTCTTTTTTGCATGCACAGACTTTTCTCTTTTAGAGTAGTCGAGTGAAAGTAGCATTTTCAAATGTGTAAATTCTCAACTTTGTAACTTTGTGTGGAGAGAAAGCCGAGAGGGCTAGCAAATGCAGTTAGAAGATATGAAGATAATGCTGGTGCAATGCAGTTACTGTCATGAAAGGAGCATTATAACAAAGCTTTATTACACTCTCAGAGAAAATTTCAGTCTCTCTAACCATTTTTATCTCTTTGGCTGAAAGTCTCTCTCTCTCTACTAGGATTACTCTCGTTGAAAACATTACACACACATTCTTCCTTTTTATTTTTTTTTGTATTTCACTCCATATAATATTACTGTGTGTGTACAGCATGTGCTACTTTATACAACATATTAGCAACATTCGTGTAGTAAAGATTCGACATTTCCTGTCCACTTACATTATTCTTAGTGACTACTAGTCCATGTATTATTACAGCACCTTTGCCCTGTTATAAATCCTAGTTGGCCCATTCTCTCATTCCTCTTTGCGACTCATCAACTTTTAAAAAGCCATATGTCATAAAAACATTTTATCTATGCCTTGTCTATGTATCTTTTCTCTCCTCTCTCTCTGCTCAACCACTCTTCAAAAGATGATGATGATGATATACTAGCACGTAGAGTAATAATAGGCTCATTTTATTTCTGTACAAGATGAGAAAACATTATGACAAGAAAAGACAATTTTAAACGCGAAAAAACTAAAGCAGAGTTTATAGCATTTCCTTTACCAATGAGAGAGTCTTATGGGTTTTTTCCATGAATGAAGACATAAATCTTATAGTTTTTTGAATTCATTTGGATTACACATATATTATTACATTCTAGAGAAATTTTTGTCTTACGCTTTTGTTTTAAAAGTTTTTTGTCGAGTCTAAGAAAGTTTCTTGAGAAAAACGCTAAAAGACACTTTTAGAAAAAAAAACTTTGTGTGGAGCCATCATTTGTTCTGGTGTGTTTAACATAAAGCAAAAGACAATTGTGGGTGGAGATTTAAGTAGGCAACTGAGCCAAAAAGAAATCTTTTCAACATTTATTTTAAAAAAACTTGAATATAATCAAATGTAATTATACTTGTAGCCTTTAGAAATGGAGAAAGGAGCTCATAAGGTGGAAGTAGCTTTCTCTATGAAAGCATTAGAGCCATCAACATCAAGTAACAAAACAACATCTAAAAAAAGCTTGTGGTTTTTACTCTCTATGCTACTCTTTCTAATGTAATATTACCCACTATAGACTCTGTAATAATCTTGCCTTGGTTTTTGAAATGGGAGTTGAAGTGGTCGTACAGTATCAGTAAACAGTGTGGTAGTAAATGAGAAACTCGAGTAAGTAGTGCACACATATAGTCATTCTAATGACAGCTAGTAGTGAAACGAGAATGACGGCTTATGTGAAAACTTGCTCGTTTGTTTGTCTTACTATAGTATACTTTAGGAGAGAAAAAGCTCTTTAGTACTCCCATAAATGGAGGACTCTTCAATAAATTCTTATCACATTTGCTTTTTCTTTAGTTTCTTCTCTCTCTCTCTCTCTTCAATCTTGTACTATAAGCTAGCCACTATAGTTGACTGTTGAAAGAAGAAAGATCCCGAAGCAGGAACGGATAAAAAGACATTTACATTTCCCTTTTTGAGAGGAGAGAGAGAGAGAAAACTACTTTCTCTTTGTAACAACTACTTTCTCAGCTAATCAAGACTACATTCAATTACATCTTTTTCTTTTTTTCTTCTTTGGGTGTTTGTGTCCTACTTTTTTGCTCCTACAAGAGAGAGAGAGTTACATAACATTCAGTTCAAGTTTAGTTGAACAAAATTACATTTTGTAGGTCAAGCGTTATGTAGTAGCTATCTAACTGCAATGGTGTGGAATTTAGTGATTGCTATCTCGTCTCTAAATCTCTTAGACTTTTAGCTCTTTCTCTCTCTCAGTTTAGCTATATTACAACTCATAGATCAAGACTTTTCTAAGAAAAGCTTTCTCTTTCTCTTTTGGATTATATTCCTGCTCGTGCTTCCATGTAACCTTTGAAAGAAAAGAGACTACAGTGCTGTGCTAAAGTTCCAAAAATAGAACAAGAGCAAAAGTAGATCACTCTAATTCAAAGTGATGGGAAGAGAAGAAGAAGAAGAAGAGACAATAAAAAATTAATTTCTGTCATGCGTAATTATTATTGTAAAAGTTGATGAGAAAATAACAGAGAGAGATAGTTATTATCAAAGCTGTCACTCTATCTTTCTCTTTCTCATTGCTATAATCTAAGTACGAGAAATAATTGAAATGTTGCTTTTCTTTTTTGCAAGTGTCAAGAAGAAGAGGATTTCTTTCATATATAGACACTTTATTCCTTTGCAGACATTTTTGATACGCTAGAAGCAATGCAGTAAGGAGAAAAATATGAAATGCATGTCATGGCTTTTTGGCCAAGTATTTATTGCAGGATATGTGAGACGTAAGTCATTCATATATTAGGACAAGAGGAAATGTAAAAGACATTGCTATATATAGAGAGAGATATAGAACAAAACATTATATTTTTGAACGAAACATTTGCTTTTCTTTCCAAGTACTCTGCCAAATTTGTCGTTCCATTTATGTCTTTTTTCTCTACTTCATCTGAGAGAGAAAAAGAGAGAAAGCGTAACACTTTTTTCATTCTGCTTATGAAAGGAAATTTAGACATAAGATCATAAGATGTGAAAGCAGAGAAAAAGAAAAAAGCCTTTGGATGTGTTGGTCACGTCTCTTTGAGAATGTAATAAATTCTCGCTACGTACTTCTTTCAAAATGGGTCAGAAATAATCACAGTACAAAGAGAAGAGAAGCAAGAAGAAGATTTGGTAAATTGTGTGTGTATTGCGCCTTCAACAACATTACATATTAGTTTTTTCAAGAATGTCTAACTGGACAATATCTCTCTCTCTCTTTTATATACCTATTGTTTTTCTTGGATCTTTCTGACAAGATAAATTCTTTTGAAAGAAATAAATATTTTCTCTTTGCAACTCTGCACCACATAAAGTTTCAAAACTTGCTATACAACCACATAATATAAATTCCACAAAATTTCTTATATATATATAGTATATATTGTTACAGAAGTAGAGCATTATTATTATGTTGCACGTGTGATTATTAGATTTAACTTAAGAGGACCAAAGAGAGAGCTAAATTTCTGCAGCGCAAAGTTCCGCTCTAGAAATTGGCCTAAATTACATTTTAAAATCTCTCTCCTCTTTCCCTCTCACTCTCTATGTCGAAAAGGAACTTTATATTTTCAGTAATCTGACACAGATAAAATATTGAGTATATTTTCTCAAAGGTGTTTCAAAGCTTCTTCTACATACTATAGAATTAGGGAATTATACAAAGTGCTGTTTTGTCATGATGGAAATAATGGGATGACGTCTACATGTGTATATATAGTATGTAGAGAGACATATGGAAATAACACTCTAGCTTTTATGTATATTCTTTTC
This sequence comes from Oncopodura yosiiana, assembly GCA_009869805.1. Taxonomy (NCBI): domain Eukaryota; kingdom Metazoa; phylum Arthropoda; class Collembola; order Entomobryomorpha; family Oncopoduridae; genus Oncopodura; species Oncopodura yosiiana. Next base: position 9,589 of record VCNE01002249.1, read on the forward strand.
CAATGTTAGTGTGTATACAAGATTTTAGAGTCTACATCAAAACCACGGAAAAGAAAGAATAGAATCAGGAGAAAGTAGAAAGGAGACATCAGGGAAAGTAGAAGAGAGAGAGAGAGTATAAGAAGCAACAAAGCATGTGCGGGTCGATATTTTAGCATCATTGTTTCTTCTTTTGACTATATACAAAAGAGATGTATTACGCTCCTTGTAGTGTAGAGAACACTATTGTCATTTCATTAATGAGACGACATAGGTCTCTCTTTCTATATAAAGACTCTCTATAGATAAATGTTGTCTATAGATATAAAATAGAAAGTGAAAGTTTAACCTGTGAAGAAGAAAACGTACAAGGTTCTGCATGAAGGAAAATGAGTAAATTGCAAACTTTGTTTCTAGCTAACAACTATAGAACCCAAAAACTGACGTTGACATCCAAAGCTTCATTATTTTCTGGTGGCTATTGTAATTTGGAAAGATAAACATGACGACATGATACATGAGTCACCAACAAAACAAAGTCTCTTTCACTGTGGCTTAAGGAGTTAATGTACTACATTAGTCTCTCTACAAGATGTACTACAAACAAGAGCTATAGATCCACCTGTCGATCTAAAGGAAACTTCATTGCTATGCGTATCATGTGCATTTGTCGACAAGATCATTTTACTGGAAGACCTTTTGTATTACTCTTGAGGCTTTTCTCATGTGTAAAGTTTAAATTCAGCTGACAAAATCACTTTAAAGAAAAAGATACGATGTATATATACCTACCTATATATATATATATATATGAATATGTTTTTTATAAATAAACAGCTACATACTAATAAATTTTATCTCATTGCAAACTCAGCATGACAATAAGCTAAAACTAAATTACTCAGACGGTAATAAAGACAGAAAAGTTATAGCAGTAGTTCAGTTCATATAACGCTCAGAAGAAGAAAAATGCAGAAATTATTACAATGCTCAAGTGAAAGTGACAATATACAATATAAGCTCTTCTTTGATGCAATAACAACGGCTTTGAGGATTTTCGTAATAAAAATAATGTTGAGTTGACGTTTTTTTTCTTTTTCTCTTCTCACAGTCTGAAACGTTTTGCCACGTATATAAAAAAGTCCTAACATTAGACTTGAGAGAGCAATTGAGCTCATATTTTTTATTCAATTTTTTATTACGACACACAACATCATATTATTATTATTGACTTTGACTGTTCTTAGAAAGAGCCACATATGTATTATAGAGAGTTGCTCTATAAGATGAAATATGCCATATTCTTAGAAAGCTGTTGTGAAAGGTCTTTTCTCCAAGAATTTCACTTTTATGAAGACATTAATTCATTTCAAACAGTATATAAATCTTTCTCTATATACTTCCTACGCTTTCTATAATGTATATAAACCTATATCACAGCTTTTCACTCAAAATGTGATGACGTATATTTGAGTAGAACAATCACATTTTACTAACCGTTATTACTTATTGCAATGTATTGTACTGATCCACCACAATTTTATGTTTTCCTAAGCCTTCTTCTTCTAAAGGTATAAGATGGAAAGAGAAAAGAAGTCGAATAAATAGAATTGAGATGATATTACATCGTATAATCTAGCCGTAAGGAGCATATGTGTCATTGTAGAAATACAAGAGATCTAGCTTTTTTCCAATATGTCTCTCTCACGACGTAGTAATAGAAATTTGTAATATTTATTTTACAAGAAACAGTTGGATTAGATATACAGAGTCATTTCCAATGTTGTTCTTCCAACAACTAGTACAAATATATAGGAAAAAGAAATGCAAAAATGTGTCTCGTAACCCTTTGAGAACGTCCAATATTCTGACTGAGTGAGCGTTCCATTTTATCAACGAGTCTCTTCTCTTTGGATGCTGTTGCAGATATATAGGCCAAGCCACTTGCTCTAGCTACTTCTTTATCGATTCGCTACTACTACTACTACTACTTTTCATACCAGAAGTGATTCTCTATAGTACAAAACTACTCTCTCTCTCTCTCTTCTGAATATATATATATATAGTTTATACAGCCCCAGAGTTCCTCTATACTTCTCTCTCAAGTTTAACAATTCAGTTTGAGAATACAGAGCAAAGCAAGAAGAAGAGTAAAAGCCATAGAGAGATTCAACTCTCAAAATGAGATAGGTAGGTAGAGAAGAGTAGAGGTATAGTGGCTTTCTACATAAAAGTAGTAGCTTATAAATTCTATACTCTTTTCGGTCGTTTCGCTTCTCGCTTTCCTTTTTAGTGCAGACATCCAAATGTAATGGCAATAGATGGAAAAGAGGAAGGATGAGATGAGTGAGGATGAACGGATGAAGGATAGATGATAGGTTAGCTTGGCTATAATACTTCCGTCGACTTGACTATGTTACAAAACTAAACTATATATAAAGGTTTATACTCTGTGAACACTTGTATATTATATAACGATGTGAATTGAAGTACTCTTCGTACTACTTTCACCGTATAAACTAGATGGAATAAAATGAATGATAAAATGAAGTGATGGATTGAAAGTAGTATAACTTGTATATCATGTAGTTATAGGATATGCAGACACATAAAAGTGTGTGTCGTCCATATAAATATGCTTTCCTTATTCACTTTATATCTTCTATGTAGAGTATACATATAGGTGTGTATATATATGTGTTATCAATCAACCAACAAAAATATTTATCTTCTTGCTCTACTGAATTCAATATGACTAGCAGCTCAAATAAGGAAATGTCACTCTATGTAGTATTTGAAAAGATGAAAAAAGTTTTTAAAGTTATGATGTAGTATTATAATCTTTGATCGAAACTTTTTTCCTGTCAATTTTGTAAATTATGGAATAAAATTTTATTCAAGTTTACTGGTAATGTTGTCAAGCACAAAAGTATGTAGGTGTAAAGAAAAATCTTTGGCAATTTAAAAACTTATTGTTGCGTGTGCAAAAGTTAAAAAGCTTTTTACATGATTAGATTTACGTATTTCTTGATTTGTCTGTAATAATTAAACATGCGTGTTTTTAGCCCATACTACTTCACTCAAGTTAGTTAGCATATCTTAAAGATTGTAACAATATTTATGAAAAAAGTTTTCAAACTTATGATGTAGTATTATAATCTTTGATCGAAACTTTTTTCCTGTCAATTTTGTAAATTATGGAATAAAATTTTATTCAAGTTTACTGGTAATGTTGTCAAGCAAAAAAGTATGTAGGTGTAAAAAAAATCTTTGGCAATTTAAAAACTTATTGTTGCGTGTGCAAAACTTAAAAAGCTTTTTACATGATTAGATTTACGTATGTCCTGATTTGTCTGTAATAATTAAACATGCGTGTTTTTAGCCCATACTACTTCACTCAAGTTAGTTAGCATATCTTAAAGATTGTAACAATATTTATGTTCAAGTCTTCCATTTATTATTTATTTTACAACGTAACATCCATTCCAATAAAATGGTACATGCTATAATATTCTCTCTAACCTATTAGGAATTTTTTACGTCTTGCTTTCACTTTTGATATTTCTTTCATCTTTTATTTGAGTGAGTTAAAATTCTTTGACGCAATGTCTTCTCTTATTTTCAATGTTGTGAGAATTATATTTGACCCAAATGTGAAGTCAAAGCAAACTTGGAATGACCTAAATTTTTTGTACGGAGAACGGAAGTAAAGGGAACTTGTGTGTCTGTGTGCCTTCAATTACTCTCTTCTTTTCTCTCTATCTCTCTCTTTTACTCTGTGATGTATAGAAAGTTAAGTCATGAAATTTTTAGTAGTACGAATCTTTCTCTAGTTTAGCTTGCTTCACTAAGTTTTCAACTCATCCATGGTTTTATCTCATTTATCTAAAGAAAAAGTTGGGTAAGTGGTGGTGGTGGTAAAATACTACTACTACTATGTATGTCTTCATGTGGGATGATGCTTTGATTACATCATTCTTCCAAGGTTCCATCAAACACTATATCTCTATATACTACTAATAGTAGCCTACTATGTACCAGAGAGAAAGCAAAAAGATATACGAACATATCTAAACCATATATAAAGTTTTCTATGTGAGAAGACGACTTGCTTTTTGCACGCTAAATCAACAAGACCTAGTTTGTTCTTTCCATCACATCACAACTTATTTGCTTGTGTGCAACAAGGTTTACGAAACTTGTACATCTTCCTTCATTCTGAAGAGATGAAAGAGAAATATCGCATGTAATAAAATAAGACTGTAAAAGGTAGTTCATAGTCTATATATGTTGCTTCGTCCAAATTCAAAGGAACGTTGGGCGGAGAAAACACAGATAATTTAGTGTACATTCAAGCGATAGAACACGATATGAAACAGATAGAGAAGAAAAAAGAAGAAAAGATATCGTCTAGACTCTAGATGTTAAGAGGATTTTGTTGGAACTTGATCAAATTATCAGGTAAAAAGAATAAAAACTCTTTTAATGCACTTGGCTAAGTATTGATAGCACGAAGAGAGAAGATTTTTTTTACAGAAAAAGATTTATTATCATCACGCATTCTCTCATCCAAGACAACTTTTATATATTCTCTAGACCGCAAATACAATAGAGAGCACACAGACAAATGTTCAATATTGGCAAAGCCTTAGCGACATATTGAGTCGGTTGAATGGTGAAAGAGCAAATAAACTTTAAGACTCTTGGCTAATGTCAACTATAAAGGCATATATACCATTGCCAGTGAAAACTAAAGATTTGGTGATGCAGAAGAGGTGCTTACTCAAACTAAAACTCGGGCCAATTTCTCTTGAAAAATTTTTCTTTCATCAGAAATCGGAGCATTGTATACATACGTAAATTATTATTACCACATTGTGTCACGTACAATAAAGCCGCATTGAATTATTGAATAGAAAGAGAGCATTGTATTAGTCATGAATATATTAATGTATTCAGAATTAAGAAGCTCATTTGAAATTATACTATACGAAATATAATGCAAAGATTCAGTACATTCAGCCACTTCTGACACTATGATTTACGCTATATAGTATTAGGTAGAAAGAAAGCCTCGTTATCGTACACACAGTGACTATTATACAAAAGCCTTATGGAGTCTTATATTCTCTGGAGAGATGAGCAAAGTAGTATAATATATAATGTAAAGAGTGAAATAAAGAATAATTTAGTAAAAATACATAAGAATACATAGTATTATACATCTAATAGTGAGTTGTAGTTGTTACATACAGTTTTTTTCTTCGTCATACTTTCTTTTTTCATTTCATCATTGATCTTAGAGCTTATAGCATTGTATTTTGTACTCCTACAAATATGTGTTTAGTGTAGGATGTAAGTTTGAGCACAACTTCTTTGGTTGAAGCTCAGTTTCTTCTTTCTTAGCAACATATTGGATATTAGTTGTGTGAGTACAAAAGAGTTGGGAAGAAAAAAAAGTTTGGTAAAAAGTGTCTCGAAAAAATCCAATAATACTTTGTGTAAAAGAAGTGTGAGCCACAACAGTAGAGAATAGGGAAAAGAGAAGAGGTCGTCAACTTGTATATATATATATATATATTCACACTACTATACTACTTTCTCCATGAAAATCGTTTTCTTTAGACGAGCAAAAAAAAAGTAAGCGTAGTTGTACTAAACTCTAACTATGTTATGTTTCAAGTGCTACTACTGGAATACAACAACTACAAATATTGTCAGACTTTTACTTTTACCTGTACTATATACTGAAAAGTATAAAAGCTAGAGAGAGAGTACCATATAACTAAACTATATTCTTCTCATGTGTACAATGTATTATGCCTGTTGGTTAGAAGTAGAAATTTGAAACTTTTGTTATTCAACAGAGAAAAAAGTTTTGAGAAATAGTTACAAGGAGTAAATACGTCTAAAAAGAAATGTACATAGAATGATACTCTGACTTTTAAAACTGAAATATTTTTACAACAATTTTAATGTTATGTAGAGACGAGAATGATAAAAACATTTTTTCTAATGTAAGCTTCAATTGATCAACGCCCATGCTAAGAAAAAAATGACTTTGATCTTTTCATTTGACTAACAACTTTACCTTAGTTTCTTTTAACTACAGTCTCGTTAGTAATAAGTCACAGTAGTCATATAAAAGTCATACATAGACTCAAAAAATGGCAGATAGGTAGAAAAAAAGTTCTTTTAACTATATCTAACTCAGATGACATTTTATCCCGTAGAAACATTCTTGTCATTTCCAGACTCTGTGTGATGTCTGTGTGAAATATTCTCAGAATTTATATCATTTGGCTGTAAACGGTACAATGTTTAAATAATGACGTTTGTATCTATCTCTTTATCAATGCCATAAAGCATATTATATATCTGTAATGTAAGTAAAAGTCAGTAGTGTTGAATAAATTCATAGAAGTGATGGCAGTGGTTTATATACATATATATAAAATGTATATAAAGATGTAGAAGAAAACGGGGTTATCATCTGATCATATTTTGAAACTAGTTCTTCCAACAGAGCTTTTGTTCAAGTGGGATGTGTAGCCAAAATTTATGATTTATAGTTGTGACTTTTAGAGTAACAAACTCTCAATCTACAATAACCACGACGTCCAGAGAGAATTCTCGCTCTTTCTACTTTTCACATATGAAAATCTCATGTGAGGATGAACCTCATTCATTCCTCTTTTATGCGGTATGTACTTACATATATATATATATATAGTATAAACTACTAAAGTAATATCTAGGACAAGTCATAATTTATCGTTTCAAGGTCTCGCCAACAATTTCACAAGGAGACTCTATTGTAATATTATTTAATGTG
>VCNE01002256.1:0-10524 GCA_009869805.1 Oncopodura yosiiana
CTGTTATTTTGTGACAAAAAAGAAAAGTGTTGAAAATGAAAAAACATAGTAGGAATGATGTATTTACAGTGACAAATGCGAAAACAAGAAATCATAAGTCACTACAAAGTGTAAATGACTTCATTGAGTTTGTTGTATTGCAGAATATATACTTATGTAAGGTATTTATTTCTCTGATTCTTTATATCTTTTTGAATATTAATTATATAAAAATGTATGTATTACTACAAAATAAAAAAACGTATTTGCACAAAATGCAAAAAGAATGTCACAATATTATCGTGCAATTTCACTTATTTCATCTATTTGAACTTTTATAAAGTTATATAAAAATGTTGGTAAATATTGCAAAAATAATCAACCTATTCTGAAAGAAGATTCATATATGTATATTCATGTGAGCAAATTAAAAAGGATAATATACTGCTAATAAATTTAGTTTAGATGCATTTATTTAGTAAGTGAGGAAGAGACGATATGAAACAAAAAAATGAGAATCGTGATCTCAGTGTCAAAGCTAAGACATACGACTAACGAGTCGAGTGTCGAGTATGTGATTTGCATTAGCACTTTTTTCATTTAGTATTTTTTTCTCAACTTTTACCTCAAACGTACTGCATTACTTATATAAATTGTGTTAAAATTGAATCTTTTGACACAATTATAAAAAGAGACTGGAGACGATCAGAATTTTTCTTTAGCTTCCTTATAGCAATGAGTACCATAAATATAGTTCAAAGTGATAAGCATATAGAGATCTTCAGAAAAAGTTATATAGAGCGTGTATAATTAAGTTTTGATCATAGACGTCAGCTACATATATACACATCAAAAGAGTACAATAATTGACACGAGACAAGACACATTTTTCTACGAGTGACATGTTATTGTTGTGAGAATCTATATACTCAATGTAAAAATGTCACAATCACCTTTGCTCTGATATTCTAACGTTCTCTAATATGTATTGCAAAGTTGACTTGTAATTCTTGCTATTAGTGCTCACAATTGCTATATTAGTATTTTGCTCCTGTATAAAGAGTAGAAGAGATCTTCATCTCTGCTCTTGTTGTTCAAACATATAAATTAAGACAGGTTCACTCAACCATTAAATTTACTACGACCGGCCGACTGCTCTTGTCATTTTTCAAAGTGTTGCAGATAAGTTCAGAGAGACAACTCATAACTTATAGCATTGTCTTATTTTACTCTCTCATGTCTTCCTCGTCCAACAAAAATTGCATCATTTCGTACCACTGCATATATTCGTCTTGCCTCTCTTGCATTTTACTTGTTGCTGCTGTTGTACTTGATTGTGATTAGTTTATTTATGCTACTCGATTATTTGCAGTGCGTCTCTTCTGCATCATTTGTGAGTAATGCAAATACTTCATATTTGATGACATAATATATTATGTCAAAACTACTCTCTCTACATACAGATACAGTAGTAATAAATATGTACTTGTAAAATACTAAAGTTGTTTCTAAACTAATAATTTGTGCTAGTCAATAGAGTTTAGTAGTAGGTGAGCTGTAAATAAGTAAAATAAAGATGGGCACGACGAAACAAGAGAGAGAGATGACGTAACGGTGAAAAGGAAGCGAAATTCAGGTAGATAACTCAATAACTCCTACTTTACTACTCAAATGAAGTAAATTACTGTTGCAGTGTTTATTTTGTCGATAGTATATTTTATATAGTGTTTACTTTGTCTATAAATGCATTCGTCATTTTCTTTCCCACCTTTTTACAACCACCATAATTTTACTAAAATTATGACCACGGAAAAACTTGAGAGAGTCAAGTCAAGTCATCGTGAGTTCATGAAAATGTAAAGTGTAGAAAAATTGCGTAAAAACATAAGAAAAAAAATAAGAAGATGAAATACCTTACGATTTACAAGAGTATTGGGTACTTCAAAAAGAAAAACTATTTAGTTTTGCTAGTTGAGTGATCTTGTCAGAAGGAGTTGATGATACGCCTACAGTTTGTATTTAAAAATTTATTTTGTACACAATGCAATGTTGTTACATTAATTAGGGAAATGTATGCATAAGAGTTTAATAGGACAATACGTAGTAACATTATATACTTCAAAGCAATGCAATTTGCAATAATAGTTGACCATGTTATTATTTGCTAAAAGTTTATTTGTATGAGCAAGTAACATCTGCCAAGAAAGTGCAAATTAAAAGTTGCAATAAGTGCATTCTGATAGCATTCAAGAGATTCTATCTTCATATAATGCAACGCAAGCATTCAGAGGAGAGAATTAGCGTCATTCCTTTTTTTCTCTTGTAGAATGAAAATATATACAATTTATTTAAAATCTATAATAATAAAAAACTATATAAACTTGTTTACACTTTGTGGATCGCGACAAACCATATTCGGGCATTTGTGTTGAAATCATCTAAAAACTATAAGGAAATTGAAAATTTATGTACATTATGTCACAAAAGATCAAAATCATCAAATATTTAACCAAATCAAGTCAAAAGATGATGATTTTTTAAAGAGATATAGAAAAAAGTAGAAAAATGTACATATATAATGTAGATCAATCCCCAATATATTCTCTCAAAATTTCTTGACTCTTGACATACTAAAATATAACACAACAAAATATGAATGAGGCAATGAGCAAAAAGGAGCTAGAACAATTTCACCCATTTTCACTCTAATTTACATATAATTGCGATAATAATTGTCTTTGGAGCAAAATGTGTAGTAAGTAAGTAGTTAGTAGGAAGTAAAGAATTCTGTGTGTGAGGTTGACGTTGAGTTGAATGTAAAAGTGCAAGTTGGAGAAAAAAATATACTTACTACACATATTAAATTACAGATTGCAATAATAAATATACGGTTTGATTAGTCACTCTATTCATCAATACACAATGGTCATAGATCAAACAGCCAATTATTATCATTATATAAGACGTTATATTTGTGAGTCTCTTTTGTTTTTTGCATCACACTTCTTTCAGTTGACCTGCTCTATGACTCTTATTAGCTCCTGACTTGTAAGATTTGGAACAATATAATTATTCCCATATAAGAGAATTTATATGATGATTGAAGTGTAGTTAGTAATGGTTAGTAACACTAGTTAGTAGTAGACAATGAGCTTGTTATTGTGTAGTCGTATTGAAATTGAATTATACAGGAGAAAAAAAATTGATACAATTGCAAATTAAGTAAGTCTACTTACTATATAACTACAGATTGCAGTAGAGGAGGTAATCGGATAATTACTATAGTTTGTGATTTGTGAACTCTTTCTTAGACATGTAATGAGTATTATTGACCTGACCTATGTCTGATTGTTGCTACCTTGTTTTTTCTTCCACGTCAATGAGTAGTTTGTTGTCACTTACTTGCATAATTCTTAATGTGAAAAATGTAGAGACCAACTGTTACAGTTTTGAGTGACAAGTCGACATTTAATCAACTGAAATATGCAAGAATAACAACTGAATATGAGATAATGATAAAATCATTGAAATTCTTTAGTTTTTCGGTGGATACTGATAACTTTTTTAGAAATCAAATATTAGAAAATTAAGTGTAGTTCAATTAAATAATAAATCTAAAATAATCTGGACGACAGCTATCGATTCCTCCCAAGTAGAATCATTAACTACTAAATATTCCTTCATTTATAATTTATTGATGGAACTAATTTATAATCAATGATCATTGGTTGTCAATAAGTTTGGGGTAACTGGACGACAGCTATCGATTCCTCCCAAGTAGAATCATTAACTACTAAATATTCCTTCATTTATAATTTATTGATAGAACTAATCTATAATCAATGATCATTGGTTGTCAATAAGTTTGGGGTAAAATAGGACACTAATAAAATGTAGCTCAACTGGATTCTATTGACAATCTGGAGGTGGACGTTACATTAGTAGGTGGCTCCTGTACCAATTAATTATCACTATTTATCAAAGTCACAAAGAGTGGACCATGCTAATTTTTCTCCCAACTCTGTATTAGATCATAATCTCAATTCTACATATAATCTTAAATTAGTAGGTGGTTCCTGTACCAATTAATTATCACTATTTATCAAAGTCACAAAGAGTGGACCATGCTAATTTTTCTCCCAACTCTGTATTAGATCATAATCTCAATTCTACATATAATCTTATGAGATAGATACTTTTTCGTAATCTTTAGAAGAATCAGTTCACTTTATTTGTAACATGATATAGAGTTTGCAAATGTGCATTTCTTATTACATTGCATATTACTCGATATTACTAAACTTCTCAATATCATTTTACAGATTTGTGAGTATCATTGAGTATGCAAAGAAGCAACTAAAACAAGGATGCTACGAATTGCATAATAAGTGAATATACAAAAACTATTGCTACTACTCTCTTCTCCTCTTGCTATCTCTGAGTGAGATGAATACATAAAATGTTTTAGTAGCTCAGCAATGCACATCAACGTTGAATGACCAAACATATATTTTTCTAAACGACATAAATTGTTGATTTTCAGTGCAATACTAATAAATCACTTTTTTGTATCTGACCTGACTCTTGAGAGTTGTTGGTTCTGTCTTGCTGGGCTACCATGAAATGAGCAGATGTTGACAATAAATGGCAATAGCTCTCACCATAATAGTTCTAGTTATACTTTATACTCATCATTTTGTCTCACTTTAAATGCTACATAACTACTTTGCTCTTTTAGCTCTCAGCAACTCTACCAACAACTCTCTGCTTTTCTTCTAACGTGTGAAAATAGTCAGTGACTGACAGCAAAAGAATATTTAAATATTTCCTTAATAATTTTTATTATTAATCGAACACTTTTCTTTCTCATATAATGACGACTTTTGTACGTAGTTTAATTTTGTAATTGTGATAAACAACACAATTATAAATTTGTTGCTCTCATATTATTATTGTTGCATTCATTGCATCTCTCACTTTGAAAAAAATGTAGTAATGCAATCAATATATGTAAGTGGGACATTCAGACTAAATTTCTTTTTTTGCATTATGCATTTTAAATTGCAATTTGTAATATATATATATGTAACAAATTATTTTCATTTCACATATGCACATTCCACAAGTTAACTAATGCACAAGTAAAAAGTGTGAGGGTTCTAAGGAAAAGTATTAATTAACCTTTTGACAATGAGAGTTTCATTAAGCACTCACTTGTAAATAAATGTGAGAAGACATCCTGCTGTGACTGTTGATTTGTTTGTAAGCAACCATGAGAAGATTCGCAACCATTATTTATTCACACAGAGAAATTCTCTACTCTAGCTATCATCAAACTTTATGTTTTGTTAATGATTAGAGACCTTTTAGTAATTATCTTATTACTACTGTTAGCTATGCATATATAAAGCTTTTGATTGTTCTTAAGGTACTAAAAACTGCATATGTGGCTTGGCTTTGACTGATATTTGATACTACTATATTGCAAATTGCAATACAAGAGACAATGGACTCATATGAGAAAGTTAACTATGTGAAAAATAAAAGCTTGTGTGACGATGTGAGTCTTGAACTATATTTGAAATCAAATTAAACCATCAGGAAAACACAAATAAAGGTTTTATGAACTCTTTGTTTTACTATACAATTCTCAATGCAATGAGCACTTAAATCAACTCTTGTGTGTCAAGTTCGGGACGATGACTTTTTAATGATAGATATTGTTGTTCAGCTCTCTCATTAAATCACAAACAGTAAATCATTTAAACTTTTGTGACAAGATTATTATGAATTTTTGTTGGGGTTTAATGCCATGCAAGTAGTTTTTGATCCAATAAATTGAAGATTTAAATGCAAGAATAGATACATAGCGAAGAGAATCTGGCAATTCTCTTAGTGATAAGGTATAGAATTGCTAAATTGCAACCAAAATATTAAATTTCAAACATATTGATAGTGAAAGCTATTAATTTGACATGAATGAATATTTTATTGAGCATTTATTAAGTGTGACAGGAGGTGAGATATTGTAGCATGCAATAGAGCTAAATAAGGACAACAGGATAGATCATAAACGGAAATGCTCTCTTGTTCAAACGTCAGCTCTTCTTGAATTACAGCTAGTTAATAAGTAACTCAATATTATACATTATTACATCTTGTTGTCTTTTCCCCTCTCTATAATAGTGAATACATATACTAATGTAATGTGATAGCTTAACTAGTATTTCATGAGTTAAATGCTGACTTGAATATTAGAAGAAAAATATTTATTAGATATAGAAGAATTTGTATTCTTCTACGATGTAAAAAGTAGGCATATCTTATAATACTTTGCTATATTGAAGAAACTATCGTTCATCTCTTGGGTCAATTACATTTGTGCTGATTATTAGTACCTTTGCGTGCAATGGCATAATCTGAGAATTATTACGAAAAATTAATGCGGTCATCATTTGTAACTGTGAAATTTATATAATGTAAACTAAATGTCAAATAATTTTTTCTAAACCAAACAATCATTAAAGCTCCAGACGAAGAATCTAATGCCAATTCAAACTTGTCGCAAGTATTAAAATATACAGAATGTGTGGCGTTAAGATCTAGCAATTCGCTGAAGTATTATAAATGACTTAAATGACTTGTCATCTTTCGTTTATCACATTTTGTTAGTCAGTGATCAGTCTCTCATAATAAATAGTTATATTAGAGAGTGACATTTGACAGAGAATGATGGATGACAGATCTAATGTTCATTGCTGCTGTAATCTTTAATCTAACACAGAGTCCGACATCATATTTACATATTAACAGAAGATGAGATATCTTCCTTTTTTCTCTAGCATCAAGTCATTCATATTAGACAGTAGAAACGTTTTTCTCAATCTCTATAAGGAATTTGTACATCAAATATGATGTGTCAGTTGAATTATGAAGCAAAGAAAAAATGACTGTCGACATTTATATGCGGAAATAGCTTTAAGGAGACTTTGAGGTTTTGTCTTTATATACAGTTTATATTATTCTCAAAGTCTCCACTTGTAAATTAAAGCAAGCGAAAATAGAAATTTTATCATGCTCACATATAGCAATGCAATGAATCCTGTAGAAGAAATTATGAAAGTTTACTATTCTTGTGGTAGCAAAAAAGTAGCTGTTGATTAGTTTAGTTCAAGGGTTGATCAAAAGCCAAATAATTATATATGAAAGGTTATAACAAATTACAATAGCCACATAGATTCTTTCAAGAATTATGAATATGAGTGTTGATGAGCATAATTGTGCTGTAACGGAAAAAACAATGGAAAATTATGTCTACTATTATACTACGTGCTAAAAAGAACTGTCACTTTTCTTCCGTAGACCTCTTTATGAGTTAAGGAAGGAAGCACTAAAAAGATTCTACAGAGCTACATACCCTTGCATATCACTTTCTTTATAAAGCTAAGCTCAAACTTATAGGTATTCATTACTATAATTGTAATTACTACTGTGAGAACTGGCGTACCTAGAATTTTTTCAATGTGTTATAATTCTTTCCTGTATCAAACAAGACTTTATATTACTATATTATTTACTTACATAAATTTCTGTCAATTTACAACATAATAAAGCAGGATGTTTTACAACCTATTGATTCTCTTAATTTTTACAATTTACTACATCAACAATCTAGAATCAATACACGCACTTTATTATTTTTCTAATGCACGCAATAAAAAGTTTTTCATAAAAAATATTAATTATTGTAAGGAGGACAGATTAATGTACTTAGCTATTGAATTGAAAAATGAATTTGACATGAGTCAAATTATACATTAGCACGATTGTAATTACAGAAGTTTATGAACTTTTTGACATTATTGCGTGCGTACAACTTGACCTGTAGAAATGTGAGATGTCAACCTAAACTACTGTTGAGTTTGACGTCGTTCAATTTTTATAGTTACGTTCCGTAGTTCTTAAAGTAGTAAAAATAGATTGTTAATTTGGTTAATAATTAACGCAACCGTTTTTAAAAAATTTAGCTATTTCAAAGCTAAATCTGATAAATGGGTCATTAGCTAAAATTGTAAGCAAAATAGAGTTGAATAATTAATTGTCTTATAAACGCATGATTACTTCTACACTGTAAGACAAGCTATAGTCGGTTACTTGTGATTCCTGATACAATTAAAATATCTCATAGCTAAATACTTATCAGGTTGCGTATTGTTGTTAGTCTCAGCTTTGTTATTCTTGATCGAGTCTTAAATCACAATGCTACATAGGCTTGGCTCATTATTATTTGAATTCAAATTGTAATTGTGTACCATATACCACACACATTAAAAAAAATCTACTCGAGACAAGATTGACAAGTTGAGTTCAATGAATTTTGAAAGGTTAGCTCAGATTAGAAAAAGAGACGTTGAAAGTAATTAAGTGAGGGACAGTGAAAGAATTTCAGTGAAGGGTAAATCTCAAACTCAAGCTAAAAATAAAATCTTATATGTAGCAGACACCTTTCCATTTTTATTGTCTTTTGCCACGAGCCAATTCTCATGTTAGTTTGAAAATCTCTTGTAGATTAAACTTTGACCTACACAACTTTTTTTTGTCGATATGCACATCTCATTGCACTTTTCATTTTTGCTATAGGTGTTAAATTACAAACTTTTACAAGACGTTTATCTCGCTCGAGTTCTCCTCTTCACTTGCATTGTAAACAATCGACTAAATTTTCTGCACAATCATTTTTATGTTATCCTCTTATATCTCTATAAAAGCGCAAGTAGTTTCAAACACTTTTCTTCTTCTCTCTTTATAAATTCTCTCAAGTAGATTAATAGCTTCGGGAGCATTTTCACTAAATCTACATTTACTCTTTGATGCTCTGTACTCATTTCTCCATTTGATGAGAATAAAAGAACTGTATAAGCTCACGCGAGTACAGTTAAAGTGATGAGATGAAAAGAAGAATGAGTAGCTTATGGCATTACGTGAATTAAAGTGTCATTACTCATCTCATCTACTTATAAAGATATATTGTACAATGCACAATATATAGATATGATATCAGCTCATTAAACTCATACAGAATAGACCTAGAAAACTCTAAAACAAAAGTACAGTCTAAAATATTTAGAATGACATATGAGAGCGCAAGACCCGCAGGTGAAAAAGTCTAAAAAATCTTCTGGTTGAAGTAAATAAAATAAGATTCTCTTCTTCATCTTCTCTCAAGTGATACTTCAAGTAAAAAGACAAGAAGAGTGAATTGGATTGCATTTCACTTTCATCTTAATCTACATGAGAATAGCAAAGAGTAAATAATGATGATGACTTATATATTCCGTAGGGCTATATAATATTCTCTTTTATATACCAGTTTGTCTTTGATGACAGATTCATTCATTTTCAACCCTCTTGTTTCACATATTCTTTTGCACCTGCACTTTACATGATTTCTTATGTACTAACAATTATATTATTACTTCAGTTCCGATTCTTTTATAGAGGAAGGAAACCGGAAAGTGAGTTTAGATCTATGCACTGCACTATTGTTGAAGAAACATAATATTATTATGCATTCACAAATTTCAAGTCAAAATTGTACAAAGTAGCTACATTTTGCTCCTTTGCCTTATTCTGCATGAAAGTATAGTTGACTAGTTGTCACATTGTGTTTGGTGATTGTTGTACTATAGTCACTATATACTTGATTGTTACATTGTATATAAGTAGCTCTAACTAAATTACGTTGGCTTCTACATAATATGAAGGTGTCGTAAAAAACTACAAATTGTTAAAGTAAGCAGACACATAGAGAGAGAGATTTTGTATTATTCAGATAATAATCTGATGAGATGTAATGAAATGAAGATGTCTTGCCTAACTTTTATTGTCAATAGCTAATGGCATCAATAGCATTATGGCATGCAGCGTGACATTTCAATGGTAAAAAGGAATTCTATGAACCTCTCTCAACTCAAAATAATAATTGTTGATTGCACACACAATATAACGATTATGACAAAATTTGTATGCCATATCCAGTGCGTCTCAATTACATTAGTAAAGATTTTATAGATTGGATAATGAGCACGTAGTAGCAAAAAATAGGCAAGAAATTTACAAGGTGGCAATTGCATTTTAAAGTGTTTAAACTTTTTCAATATAAACATTTGGTCGTGTTGGCTATAAAAAGTTCCCAGTTTCTCTGTGTTATCTCTCTCTCTATTTTGCAATGAAATATCTATGTGTGCATTGTTGAGCGTTTAGCTATTTATGGTCGTGGTTTTTACACAGTTGATGACTGATGACGATGAAGTGTCACAAAACCACTACAATGCAATTAGTGTTAAGTAAGGAATAGCAAAGAGGTCTTTATATTTACTCTGAGGTCCAAATTCCCTAATATCCCATCGTAAAAAATGGCTCAAGATCCTTTAAAAAATGTGGCACACTATAACTACCAAAAGAAAACAACAGCGTGAAGAATTTCAAGAACAATTGGTGATGGTGACGAGTTTCTTGGTAGCTCTATGTAACATATGGTTTTTC
>VCNE01002257.1:0-28265 GCA_009869805.1 Oncopodura yosiiana
AACAAATCAAGTAAAGACAATGCAATAGTATCCTTAAACTAATTACAAGTACTCAGCTAACTATTTAATTGTGAAGCTCAGAGACAAAATTGTACATGTTGTATAATTGCTTCTAATAGTAATAACTTGGAGGACGTACTTATTCTTCAAATCTCAAGTATAAAATGTCTAATTATATAATTTGAGTCTGATTTAATTTTAATTTTTTGTACTATTACTACTCAAAACCTTCAGCAACATTTGTCATGTAATACTTGTTATGTAATTAGTTAAAAAAAGTTTAAATGAAAATTGCATTGAATTCTGTGATACCATTTAAAAATAAATGTTGGAAGTTTGATGCCTTTTTTCTGCAATTTGGTCAAAAACAATTTGTAATTTTTAAGTCTAGATTAAATAAAAGCTGCAAGAGTTTCTGACGTGAGTTCTAAAATATATTCGATCTGGTTTGAACTAGCTAAGCATAATTAAAATGTAATTATCATATAATAGGATGTTTGCAATTGTAAATGCAATTAGCTTGGAGAAAAACGTAAAAGTTTGCATTACTGAGTCAAATGAAAGCTCTTGATCCTAATTCAATTATCCAGTAAATGCAAAATGAAAACCAGAGCTGATTTACCAAGGTCGTTCATTACAAATAGCGTTATGTAAGCTCCAGACAATCTACCTAGGTGAAATTCTCTGAAAATTCTAGAGTTGAAAGCTGATTCTGAAAATCAAATAAGTATAGCAGAAACACATCAAAGGATTATCTTTCATAGCTTGAATTGATGATCTGATTGTATTTCCGCACGTGTAATAAAACAAGAGACAGGAAGTCTGGGCCACATATACCTGTAATTTGACGCTAATCCAATTTATCTGCTTGAGACATCATTAATGAAACTTGGAATTACGTCATAAGTGCTAAATTGTCAACAAATCCAAATGCCAATTGAATCAAAACATTGGAAACTAGTAAAAGATATTAAGAATTTCCTCACGTACTCTATTAATTGACAGTTATTGAGTATATTTACTTTTTATAGCTTAGTGACCGCATTTCTTGAAAGTCTTTCTCTGTTTAGTTTCTTAAACTTCCTCAACAACAATAAACGGGATCTTTTTCCTTATAAGGATGAATGAAATGACAAAAATGGATTTGAGACTTATGTACTTAGAAATTCTAATATGGGCATCACACACACAAATAATACAAAAGTGTGAACGTGCGTCTATGAATGAAGAATTGTGGGTGCTCATAGAGAGTTTCTTATTATAAAATACATTATTTGTGATGAAGATTCATTGTATTGCAAGACACTCCTAAGGGCGAGCTTTTACAGAACTCAATTACCAAAAGAAAATCACAATTCACCGTTAGCTCATTCTTCGTGTCAATTTCTTCATCATTACTAATGATATGTTTTATTGATCAATTGATAATAGCTCCAAGTCTTCCTTATTGCAACAAAGTCTAAAAATTATAAAGAGAGAGAGGAAAGTGACAATAATTTAATGCTGTTTACATTTGCCTTTAACGTTATTATTTTTTAAGCAATTTCCTTTTTGGAGTTTTACGAGTTGGTAATGTCTCCTTTAATTGCTGTGGTTGTGTTTTTTTCTGATGTCATTGATATGCTTTCAAAAATTTCTACATGTCACCTCAATTAAACAGATCTCAAAGACATTTAACTTAATCTCATCTACAAAGACATAAAATTTTAAGAGTTTATCCCTTAAGGACAATTGTGCGTCACGCATAATTAAGATGCAGTCTTAAAGTGAAAGCGAAGCTTTTTTGTTTAGTTTTGTAAGCTTAAATGAAATTATAGATGAATAAGGGAAATTAAATTTGTCCTTTGATATCATTTCTATGCTTTTTATTCATGGACTTCTTTTTTAGTAGAGAGCAAAGCATAATAAAAATAAATTCTGTTGCTTCCGTTGCTTCTTAAGAATTCAAATGAGTTAGAGATAGTAACAGTAGTCGCAATCAGTGGACCAAGTTCTTAATTCTAAAGGTCTTGACTTGACTCGATTCACTTGATTTAACATTTTATATGTAGCTCAATGTGACATATCTCTTTTTCAAAAGTCATAAAATGAACTTCTCTCTCCTCTTTGACGACAAAAAGCAAAGGACGTAATCTAATTCATGTTTCTCAAGCTTCTTTTTAGTAGTTTCTATAATATATAATCTTAATAACATTTACATTTCATAAGGAATTTTATTTTATCTATTTATGCATATCATCAAATTGTAGTTGACTTGTTTTGCTTCATGGTCAATGCGTTTCATGGTCACAATCGTGACAACAGAGAAACGGGAAGCTTTTGAATTGTGAAAATTTAAGTATTGGGTGCTACATATAAAAAAAAGTATGACATACTATAATGCATAATATATATAATCTGCTTGACACGCTGTCATTGACAAGATTTTTATGCATTGAAGTCATGATGACTTTGATGACTTTACACTAAATTAGAGTGCAATATAATAAGATGTAATATATATAATCTGCTTGACACGCTGTCATTGACAAGATTTTTATGCATTGAAGTCATGATGACTTTGATGACTTTACACTAAATTAGAGTGCAATATGCAATTCATTTTAAGGTCTATGACACGAGTATATGAATACCGTTGAGAGAAAACAATTGATACAGATATATCGACAAAAGTTCAACAGCCGATTTTCATCGTGCAATTAGACCAACTTTTACTAGCAGGATTTTATAGCCCGTTTGAAATGATCTAAAATCTGTAAAACTCTTATTATTAGCTAACTAACCATAGATTATGACTTACCATGATTTTATGATGAGTCGTAAATTCAATCATTATAAATGTTGCTAATTTATCGCTAACTCAACTTACTTGAGATGTGATTCAAAAGTATATAAAAAAAGACTTTTATATCTTTCAAATAACATTAAACGACTTGTGATCTTTTCCGAGTGTCGAACGTATATAAACTTTTGACATTTCCTGAAAAGCGGCATAATCTACAAAAAGAGAAGTCGAATGGTACAGTTTAGATTACAAATTCAATTTCCGTCTAAATCCCTTTTTTATCCTAGAACTTATAAAACTGATATTATGGCTCTCTGCAATTCTGTAATGCTATTATAAATATGCTATTTTTGCTACCTGTCTTAAAGAGAAAAAATGATACTAAAATAAATGAATTACCTTGTTGTTTTGATTACTACTCAGAAGCATGAATGAAAATTCTTTTTCTTCGTCCATCATGAAATCTTTTTATTTCTGGTAGCAAATAGAGCGAAACGCTCCTTACTTACTATGTTTATAATTTACTTGATCGTATGAATCATAAATGTTTTTTCTTCTTTTCATTATATTTAGAGCTCTTACTTTCCATTGCAATTTTATTATTGTGTTCAGTTGTCGCTTACGCAATCTGAGCTCTTACTAAATACTAAATCAATCTATTAAAGATCTAAAGAGTGAACTCATGAGTATAGTAAGAGTGTTGCTCAATGACCCTTTGCAGTTTAATTGTTTTTTTTTTGGCAACATCATTGCTCACTACAATTGGAAGCGGAAAGTTTCACACGGTTTGTTGTGAGAAGATTGTCTTTAATGTGTGGGCTTTATGACAATTTGTTTAGGCGTAATTTGTTTTTATAAAGCAGAGATCTTGATTGAAATTCCAATATNTTTTTTTTTGGCAACATCATTGCTCACTACAATTGGAAGCGGAAAGTTTCACACGGTTTGTTGTGAGAAGATTGTCTTTAATGTGTGGGCTTTATGACAATTTGTTTAGGCGTAATTTGTTTTTATAAAGCAGAGATCTTGATTGAAATTCCAATATGTTGCATCAACATTTTTCTCTACGAAATCTTTAAATAAGTAAAAAAGAAGAATCTCTGCTAATGTGAATCATAATAACTTTTTTAATTTGTACGCCACATAATATTATTTATAGAGTTCTTGTCACCAAATAAAAAGTAGAAAACAGTTGAGATTCAGATGTAATGCATCAGGTAACTTTACATTAAAAAACCCAAAGAACAATGTTGACCTATATCTTATATTAATTTTAAGTATATCAACAGTGGGCAAATCTTTTCCTGTCATCACTTTGAATATTGGCTAGAAAGAAGATAAGATCAACATAAGAAGATGACATAAGCATAACTCTCTTGGCTTGGCTTGATTCTGCATTTCTCCAAGAATATCATTTCTTCTTCCAATAAATCATTCTGTTACCTGTCACTGCTCTACATTCAATTCATATCCCTTCTGAATTTTTTCCTCACTTTTCTTATCATTACATATGAATCTATGCTAAATCACGGTCACTTACACCTTCTGACACTTCGTTCTTATTCTGTCGCTCACTTCATGAGTTGATCTCAATTCTCAATAGAGAATCTACATAATACCTCAATTTTATACCACCAAAAAAAGTTCCACCTAGAATAAATAGAGAATAAAATGTCATTCGCCCTAATTCACCTCACTTTCATTTGTCCTCGTCAAAAAAATGATGCCAGAAGTCGTAAGCAGATAGTTTATATTAATATATGTGGTGTGTTGTTTTTTTATATCATTGATGTATTACCATTGATATTTAGGTTGAATCACCTTATTATATTCAAATGCGCAATACACAAGATATGTACCATAGGTTAGGAAGAAGACTTGTAACAATTCAATATTTGTTTATTTCTTGTACCATGAGTACGTTTTAGATACCTCAGTTGCATTGTTAGAGACACGTCAATTTAAATTGAAGTGTCATTATAAAAACAAGATGAGTATTTCTTATTTGACATATAATTATACAATGCTACATAATCGCATCAAGGAATCATAGTTAATCATGTCATAAGAGTAACGCAGGTAGTCAACTTTCACTCTCACTATTGCATTTTGTATTACTGTTTTCAGTTTATAATAATAGGAATTGCATATACAAAATGTCAATCATCATCAGAAAAGTGACTAAACTTTTCCCTTGGACACTTCTACGTATTTTCGTATTATGTGGCATATGACATTTTGACAGTGATGAGCTCTTTTTGTACATAGGCTAATGTGACGTTATAATAGTGCTATAAACATTTTACAATTGACAATCGATCAAAAAATTACATGAAGATAAAATACATATACAACAATTCTTTTTACGTGTGTATCTTTTAATAAAACCATATATTAAATTAAATGACCAACACTAAGTTGATTATTAGCAAAGATTAGCGTCCAGTAGTCAGTTATTTTGGTTTACTACGCCGCAATAGCTTATTTTTGTCTCAATGTTAGTCAAGTCACTAGTGGACAAATCTGTCTCGGCAATAAGCGGATTAATTGTCTAAAGCGGATTTCACTTTCAGTTGAAATGAAGCAAATAGAAGAACATCAAACAAACTTTGGCAATCCTATTATCCCTGTCTATATCATTATATTGCTAATTCTACACTCTTTCCTACAGCTTCTGTTTTTGCTGTTTGAATTCTATGGAAGTCCATTGTAAATAGGAATGTGTTTGTACTAAAGCTCTTCTATGTCACAAAAGCGATCAGCTCTCTTATTTTGTTTTGCACGACAGATCTTAATGGCAAGCTGCACTTCAAGGGTAAAAGGATTATATAGAAACAGAAGAAGATAGTATTATATAGATCAGAAGGGGCTCGAAGAGAGCATTGAATAAATCAATCAATCAATCAATCAAATATAGATCAGAAGGTAAAGGTAGAAAATACAAAGCAAAAGTTGAAGAGCTTTGCCAAATAATGTCTATATACGTATACTATATAGAAGTTTGCACAAAGCTCGTTAGCAAATGGCTAAATCCTTGAACTTGAATTGGATTCGATTTTTTATGACGAATCCAAAGAGAAATACAACAAATGCAAATAAAAATCCTCTTAAGATTTTTCAATACTTTATATCGACATGTTTTGTTTATATATATTTACGTATGAATAGAAAGAGTCGTTTTTATATCTTTTTAGTCAAACTGCAAGAAATTGCATGAATAAATAAATAAGCAATGTTCCGTGACTTCTTTACACAACTTGCTTTCTTCTTCGTCTTATTAGCACAGTGTCAATATTGACTTTTCTCTTGCCCAACACAAAACACTTTAGAAAGTTGTTCAGAGAAAAACAGGAAACAAAAGCGAGAGCAACTCAAAAGAAATGAAGAAAGTGTTTTTCTCCTTTAGAAAATCACAACTCTCTTCCCACTCTTGGTTCTCAAGAGAATTGTGGAAGAAATTTATTTTTGTTATTCAGCATAATGTATACTTGAGCAAGCAATTCATTAGAGAAGCTGTATATAGTAAAAAATGTCTTACATTGCAATTTGTAAAGACTTTCATCATCATAAATACTAAAAGAATAATGGAGAAGTACAGGTGAAATA
Organism: Oncopodura yosiiana; assembly: GCA_009869805.1. NCBI lineage: Eukaryota > Metazoa > Arthropoda > Collembola > Entomobryomorpha > Oncopoduridae > Oncopodura > Oncopodura yosiiana. The sequence goes on from VCNE01002257.1 coordinate 6,392, forward strand.
ATGATGGCTGATATTGACATAGTCGAAAGATTGCTGGAGTTGAAGTTATATAAGAGTAAAAGTAAAAAAACGTAGTGATTGCTATATAGATGCTTTCCTGGCTTTTATTTAACTGCCCTACTTTCTCCTCACTTCATTGTATGTGCATTTCATTATATAAGATTCATTCATGAACATGAAGTATGACATTGAGCTCTGTCTCTTGTGTAGACAAAATTGATAGTCTTGTATTACAAAGTGGATGTCATAAAAGTGAAGTGACATTCTATAGAGTAGTTTTCATTCCAAGGATACTTTTGGTTTCTATTAATATCTACGCCCTTCATCAACTGTTTTTGGTGTATGTGGTCCTACTTTCTCTTATGCTTTGACACAATGAGCTTTTTATCTAGCTGATTTTGTGGCAACCTTCTCAAGTCAATGTTCCAATTATTCCAGATGTTGTTTTCTAGTATGTGGGTGTGTACTAGTTAGGTGAAAGTTGGAAGGTCAATAGGAATTTAGTTGATCAAAAGTTGATATCATAAAATTACACAAGCGTTCTTGAAACTGGTTAGAAGTTATATTTGGATGCTAATTGTAAAAATCTATAGTGAACGGCGTGAGTATGTACTAATTATTTTGCGGATATATATATATGATGCGATTATACAATATAAAGAATGTTAAAACAAAGGATAAAAGAGAAGCAACTATTGACTAGACACTTTAGATTCAAGGCTACTACGAATATATTAAATGGCGTTATACATGCTCATAAGAAATTCTACAAAATATTTTATTCAAATGCCATTTTAATATCTGAAAATAAAATTCTAATGAAATTTTTTCTTGTTTTTTTTGGTTACAGGTAAGTCTGGAATTTCTCATAAGGTCAAAGAGCAAAATTCGGCGCGTAAGTAAAAGTCAAGCTTAAGGTGTAGAGGTATTAGAAAAAATTCTTACGTCTCACTTCAACGCATTTCAATAAAATCTGCGAAAGGAGAGACTGAAAAACTGTTGTTTCTCAAAATTATAATCTAAATTTAGCATTGCCACTATTAGGACCTTTTAAATTTCTAGCAAGTGGCGTGCTACTTCAGCAGTTAATTGAAACCATTTCTCTCTTCTAGATAATTTATAATTCTACGTTATTTGTAATTTTAAAAGAATGACGCAAGTGTAACTAACACTATATATTTCGCTAATTGGCTTTTCACAAGATTTTTTCTCTCTCATAAACTCAGGAACACAACACAATAAATACACACAGCTAAAACATTAGTGGAAAGCTTACACTCCAAAGCGGCTTTCTATTATTTCACTTCTGAAGCAACAGCTTACTTTCTTCATTCGAGTTGTTAGATCTCTCTTGATCTTGAACCTTGAAGACTATGCTCTCTTTGTACTACTATCTTTCTTCTAGAATGAAGCTGTCATCATTTTGCATCATAGATCATAATAACAAAAGTCTAGTGAAGAGAAAGCAAGGTTAAAGGAAATGAAGATTCTCAAAAGATATAGTAACATTGAACTTGCAGCTTTCTCTGCTTTCACTTTATGCTGTCAGAGAAAATTAAGATCAATTCTTTACTTATGTTCTGCTGCTGCAACTAAATATTATACTTGTGGCATTACCCGTTTGCAACAATTAATTCAAAATGGCGTTGAGCTTCATCATAATATTCCATCATATTGTAGACTCCTTTACAATAACTAATCAATCTTTTACAATATGATAATTTATTACGACAGAATTTATTTTCAATTAAGCTTTCTACCACTATAGTAGTATATAGCATATATAGAATCACTTTGTACATTTTACCATTAGCGAAAATTGAACAAGGATTTTATATAAGAACCTATAGAAGATATATTTCCCTTGCCTCCTGCTAACTTTCTAATGTTACTCAATTCATCTTGTCAGCCTAACTGCAACTTTGCCTCTGCTACAATAAGAGAGAAAAAGAGGAACGGTGAGAGAAAGTTGGTTTAATTTTAACCTTGCACTACATTTCACTTTGAAGAAAAACTACTCTACTAACGTGCTGACAACATGACATGTCAGCCACGAACCAGGCAAGAGAGATACCATTAAGAGATTTTTTTTTCAGAACGTGACTAAAATATAAAAACCAGAGTTTTAAGCAATGCCACAACACTTCCTTGATTGACTCTGTTATATAATAAATGTGGAGAGAGAGCAAGAGAGAGTTGTTACATTTTCTCTAAGTTTTTTTTGCATTTTCAAGTCTCAATGTCACGTCATGTTTCAAGTCAGATCAAGAAGTTTTTTAGATCTGCACTAAAAGCCTTACGTTAGCAATCAAGAGTATAGTAAAGATTCAATTTGTTTCACAGTAGTTGGTCATCACAAGAAAACTAGGTTCATGAAATTAACATTGTTGCTACTAACCTCTCATTTCGTTTCCAATAAATAATCCTGTGCACTAGATACGTTTCTATCTTTACTTTCACTATAGAGAAATCGATCTCTTCAAAATAAAAGGTAAACCAAATAGTCTTGTGTTTTTTCTCTTGAGTGTTTTTCCTTTCCAAATCCTAGATTATTAGTCTCAATAGAGAAAGGAGCACAAATGGCACCTGAGATAAAAGAGCACACGTGTGGTGTTGATTCTTTAGCTTATAATATACAGAGCTGACATGACATGACACTTGAGTCTTAAGCTTTCTACTTTCTTCCCTTGATCCATGATCTCTTTCAAAGTAAAAAGTTTGAGACAAGACAGGAGTGACCTAATTTCTCATATAGGAAACGGCGAGCATCAAGCGTTTTGCTTGTACTAACTTTTCCTAGTAATGACCTTGTGGATTTTCTTCACTAATCATATGAAAAGTCCAAGTTGTGAAAAAAATCTTGCTTCAAGGTAGACAACGCAATGTACATAAAGGCTGAACTTGAGACTCTTGAGAGAAGGCTAGAAACTTTAAATGGAAGAGATGCATTGTTGAAAACTGTTGCGCTTTTGTAAAATGAAAAGACAACAGTTTCCACTATAAGGAATAAAATTCAACATGATATACATATAGGCAGCCAAAAGAATTTTGAAATGAGTTCCTCTTTCCATCTTAAGATGTTACATAAGAACCTTTAGAAACTTAAGAGAACGTGCTTGGCATAGTTCCTTTGTAAGAAGAGAAATTTGATCTGAATCAAAACAAGACGGACGAAGAACCAAAGATGTACTTTTGTTACTCTGTCTTTTTTAGCCAGAAGGAGATCAAAAGAAAATCGATTAGAACTCAAGACCTTGACATTCACTCAGTCTTTTTTCTTTGCTACAGAGTAAACATTGTGGCCAAGTTGAAAATGCACTATTTATTTTGATGGAAACTAAATACTAAAGTGTTTTCTTTATATGTCCTTTTGCCTCATATTTGTATTCGCGTAAGTGCAGCAGAGAGAAACAAAATAAACATTACCATTTTCAATTTATGAGACTTTGAGATGACACACGTGTCTTATTGCAATAGTGTTGTATTTTTTTACATCTTCCGACAAAGTGTCTCTGCTTCTTATATTGATTGATGTGAGCTACACACTTTATATACCCAAAAGGATTCTTATACTCAAGGTTTTCATGATTTAATCAAAAAACTGCTGAAAGTATATTCAACTAAATAATTCCGGCAGTGTAGGACTATAGAGCTCATTATTACATTGAATTTGTTATTACTGGTAATTTATTCAATCACAATCTAATTTGGGTGTTGTTACTCTCTCTTCATAATTTGATGACCAACATATGGAAGATTTGTTATGTGTCCAAAATGCCTAAAGAGATTATAGTATTATGTTGAAATAATCTCTGCAAAAAATATAAGTGAGTCAATATACTCCTTGCAGTTATATAGATATATAGAAATGAAGCAACAATTGACGAGAGAGAGAGAGAGATTCAATGCCTCTCCAATTGATCAGAGTCCACCTCCACAAAATATAATTTGTCAGTAAGAGAATAACAACTATCATTAGGCCAAAGGCAACTGGGCCGAATCATAAATTTATTGTTCTACTGACAGACATATTACACACTTTAGACCTTGACCATCACATCACTCAACTGTATATGGAATCTAGAATTGTTCATCTGTCTCTCTTCATTTTGATTTTTCTACATTCAATTTCCTTTAGAGCATACGCTTATTATTGTACAGAGTTAACAGTACACACCTACTGAGGAGCAATTCACAATTGTGTTGATCTTGACATTAAATATGCCAATTTGAGTCCTTTTGTACACTATGATTAGTGATTAGAGCTCTCTAATGGACATCCTTGTTTTTTTTACTTTGAGGCATCAAATTACATTACGCATAAGCTTCATTATTTGTCATTGCGGAACGTAATCAGTTATCAATCAGCGGTCGCATTAAGATTACCCATTTAGATATTTGTTTTGTAGCCTTAAAATCTTGTAATTATATGGAATAGCATCAAATGAAAATGAAATTGAGCTAAATAACAGAAGCCAAAGATTTCCGTACGTACAGATGAATTATATTATTACCTTCTGCGTATTATGAGAGTTGAGTGCCCTACAGAGATGAATTTTCTAGTTCACCACATTGTGTATGAAAAAGGACATAAACTAATCTACATTTTGTATATACGGCAGTAGAAATTATTATTATTGCTATTGAAGTATATAATAATATGTAGATATAAGTTGTATATGCTTTCAGTTAGATTATTTGAGGTTTTTGGTTCCTTCTTTTCATCGTCCTACACACAACATAAAATATATGGGAAAGTAATACACAACAAGCAATAGGAAACCACATAAAATTTATTCCGAATGTTTGTGGGATACAATTCAAAATATATTGAGTTGAACTCTGTATGTTGACAATATTATTAAAATACTAAAAGTATTTCATCCTTTTGTTTCTCCAAAACACGAATTGGCTCTTACTGTAATTTTATGTTTTCATTCTATATTCCCTAGTGTAACTCTGTCCATCTGTACAACAGCAACTCTTTTCAATATTCATGGAAGTGTTTTAAGAGGAAACGTTGAACTTTTTTACTTGTACTACTTATATTTCCTATAGTACAGAGTATATGTACAAGTTGACAAATTTATTTCACTTAGTTCGAGTTCATTTGTAATTGTAATGTATTGCAAAACTCTAATTACATTTCATGTTGTCAGAGTTCTTCTCTACATATCTCTCTTGCTATATGCATTGTACCTTATTTTCTGTATATAGTTTCCTAAACTGAGGACTTTAGGGGAATTTCATGTTATGTATTTAGCTTCTGCTCCACTCTAATAAAAAATATGTACTTGAAGGCACAATTTGGCCATCGAGGACGACAGTTGAAAGTTGAGACACAATTTCAGTTAGGTTTTCTCTCTCTACGGATTTCAGCTACAATTTTTTTTACTAAGGCCGGATATGTTATTATTATTATTACATTACGTAAGGAGACTTTGAGAGTTAAGGCAAAAAAGCTCTAGCTGGAGAAAAGTGTAACGATCAACGGAAAAGTCGTCTGTAGCACATGCAATAGAAATATTACCTGTTGCGTCATATCATATATATATATGTACAAATCCTTCGTTAGTAAGATATCTAGGTTTATGGAGTAAGATACCTTGAAGGTATATATACTGTGGTAACACGTACTAAAGTTATATAGTATCCAGTTGTGTAAAGCAAATCCAGTTTTTTTTCCTCTAAGGTACTTGAAGAAATAACAATCGTACAAGTAGCAGTTTTGATGGAAGATAGTTCTTACATAAGGTATATAGAACTAACTCTAACTCCCCTAATTCAATTTCGTAGCCCGAGACAAACAAATGTCCGATTTTTTGCTGAATGCATCAGGTGTTTTCTATAGCAAATGAAAGGGAAACAACAATGAATGAGGCTCTGTTGCTTCGTTGTTAATACAGCATTGTTGTATGAAAGTCGTTTACTTGGTAAAAATGTAGATTGACATGAGAGATTAGAGTATTGAGTCGGGATTGAAAAAAACATTGAAAGCACTGTTGAATTTAGGTTTATTTCCTGTTTAGATTCTACGATTTTACATTTTTCCATATGGTATAGGAAACTCTATCAACCGACACATTTACTCTAAGCATTTGAAAAGAAATCTTAATTGGGTAGCTCCAATGAAGAATTTTACGAGGTTAATTTTTTAATTAAAATCTACTTACTTGGTATGTGGATATAGAGCTTAGATTTAAGACGGTTACAACTTTTAAAAAAAAAGCATTTTTATATGATTTTAAATTAAGACTATATATATGTAGGTCTGTAGTGTATAAAAATGTGTAGAGTTCCTTCCTCTTTCTTTCTAGATAGAAAAAACAAACTCTGTTTTAATCGTTACACAGTATGGTTCAGCGCTTGGATTAAATATGCTTTTAAAATGAACAGATGATAAGAGTTGAGTCAAGTAGATAATTATATAAGGAGAAAGAGTTGAATGACAGAATTATAGCTTGAATATATATATGGGACTTTTTATGACCACTTGAGAGAGAGACTACTGACTTGACTTTTCTGAAAATCTCAAGAGTTGTTTTTTGGATATCTATTTAATTTTTTATATCAAGTCAAGGGAAGACCGCCCGTGCAGATTGAACATTGAACTGCGAAAATCATAATATAAGTCTTCGTATCTTCTTTTTACGAGTCTTACATAAAAATGTGACTTTTTCCTTCTGATGCGTAAATATACTGTAAATTCATTTTCATTAAGATTCTGCTATAAACTTTCCAGTAGTGCTTCAAAACTCTATTACTTGACTTTGTGTGCGTCTCTTGAAACTTTTTTCGATTTTTTTCTCATAATGCACCTTAACCCTTTAACATTTAAGTGCTTCCTTTTTTTTACTTGTTTATCTCATCTCTAATTCACTTTTGAGTATTGAGCCGTTACTTCAATTTCTACCTGCTTGTAAATTTCTAAAGTACTTTATGGAAAATAGAGAGGAAATTAGGACGCAAGTTGTAAATTGTAATTCAAGTAGTACATACTTTACTATCCTTAGAAAAGAGGAAAAAGGAAGGCCTCCTGCAAAAACAGAGAACCCTCTTATATAAAAAGTGTAAAGTCGCACTATAACCATATTGTACTTTAGAAACTTCAACAAGTAGTCAAGCCATAAAAACAGGATGTAACAACAAATGCTGTATCAATATATCATAGTTTACAAAGTCGCTCTTTAACATATATAATACCTTCTTCTTCCTACGTGTCCTTAAGTTGAAAGCTGAAAGTATTTTGAATGAGAGTCAATGTTGTTTTTAAACTTGAGTAGGATCCGGGTATCATATATATCATAGTCATAGTATAAAAAACATAGATATATATGTACTCAACTAATTTATCTTTAATTTTAGGAAGTATACAACATTTCCAGAACATGTCATTAGTTAGTCTAGCTTGTCGTCATTAGACCGGTGGTGTTCATTTTAAACAATTAGTTCCGACAACTACACAACTAATTCCTGGAAGACCATATTGACTTCTACTATACTCTACTATTATTTGCTAATAATAATATCAACAATTTAATTCTCCAACCTCCTACACTACTTTAGTCAAAGTTTCATAGAAAAAACCTTCGACTCGAAAATTGCTAAAGTTTGCATAATTTGCTCATGATATTACAACGTAATACATAAACATAGCTTCTTTAGCAGAATTCATCTTCCAGAAAAAGCCATGAATCTTGAAAAAGAAAATTGGCAAACTATCTCATGTGTGTGCGTCATGACCTTCTTGCAAAGTTTTTCTTCCTCACTTGGAAATCTTCTTATCTCTTTCTCTATATAAAAAGTATAGTTTAGAAAATTGCGTACTAGGCTTCCAACAATGAAGAGATTTCCCTGATAAATTCATTGTGTAGCCCTTTTAGTAAAAGTTTACGTCAGAAAGTTGTGCAAGAAAAAAAGTACAAAAAAGCTACGATGTGATGCTGTATTATGCGTTCTAATTCAAAAGTTTCAAGTTCACTTTATGTAATGTTGTTGTCAAAATATTTCGGTTTAGTAGAAGGCAAGGGTACATTCTAAAATGGAATAGTAATAACAGCGTGAATAGAATATATATATGTAGAGAGACATTCAATGTCAAATTCTAAAGGGCAGTTCACTGAAATATGCAGGGCATGTTCTAACTAACTCAACTTCACTTTGAATCTTTGAAACTCTAAGGAATGAAGAATAATATGAGTGATGAGAGGCAGAGACTGAAAGAAGAGAACTATTCATACAACAAAGTCAAAATTGAAGAGCTTCTTGAATTTTTATGAAGTCAAAGTCAAGGAGCTCAGTCTCTGAGCCTCAGAGTTACATAAGGGATAAAAAAACGTTAAAACTCATCTTCTCATGTTGTATATATCCTTGTAATTTTCTTTTTTGATATATCATCACTTGTTAAAAAAAAGTTTATAATTCAAATCTACTACATTGAGCATATGTTCTCAGCTCATCTTTTAACTCTTTTTCTTCTTCCGAGTCTTGAAATGGAAATGAGTGACTTTAAAAAGTTTGAGAATTTTTTTATTCAGTGTAATAAATACGAGTGCTTTATTGTGAATGTTAGACGCATAGGACAGTTGAGGAAGAAGTGAGAATGAAAGAAATATTTTGTATAGAGTTAGCTTGTAAAATGCTTACCATTCCATGAACAAGTGGTTTTAGCTTTAAGATTTCAAGTGCTATTTTATGTATGACATACCAATGCCACCAAGGTATAATACTATAATGCTAAAGTATTGAATATTCTCTTCATATTTTTGATTTGTATTTATTTACTAGGCGAGGCTTTACAGAGTATTATATAGAGAACGGCTTAGACTAAAATAATTGAAGAATGAATCACATCGTTTTCTTCCACTTGAAGAGTTAAGAAACAAGATACGTACATTTTAAAGATTAGTATTAAAAATCTATATCTCTCATACATTGTACTGTAAATATATATCTATAGGCATATCACACTATAAGCTATTTTATTACGACTTTAGAGTGGTTGAATATGGACACAAGTATATTTATAGCTCATGCAAGTTCAAACTTGGAAGTTGACTAGTGATAAGAACAAAGTTAAGGAAGCTCATAGATAAACAAAAAGTCGTTGCCTTTCAACTTTGAACAACGTTTGAAGAGCCGCATTGATATTATTTGGTAGTGCGAAACTTATATTGTACATTGCCACTTGAAGTATTAAAGACATAAATAAGTCAAACTTATTGAAAGTAAAATGCCAATGACACTATTGTAAACTGTAGACTTATATACAACATGCCACGCCTAATATTTCTAGTGTATTTTTCTTATGCATATAATTAATTGCTCAGGAGGAGTCATTAGTTAATTTTTACATCAAGGTCGTCTCAATTAGTTACCTTCGAGCTATACAACGTGTGCCATAATATAATAACTTGATAATATCAATATGTAATCTCTAGAATCAAAAATCTTTGCATCAATCAATCAAGCCGCTATATGCTAAATATATACAAGTGTCTTCATAGTTTATCATGATGCATTCTTAATATACAAATGTATAGCAAAGGGTTAAAAAAGTTAATATGTGCGGCTTATTTTCTCAAAGCATATCTTATACTAAGAAATATGAAAACATCCCTTGTTCCTTATATATAAGCTAAACACTCTTCATCTCTCATCAACATCAACTCAATTTTCTGTTGTAGAGAAAAGTTGCATGAGATGATTCATATATACATTGGAACTTGAGAACATTTGTGATATATACTAATATAAGGGGATGAACATTTGCTGGGTTGCTTGATTCATTCATTCTTCTCTCTGTAACACTAAACTATCTTTACTATACACTTTATTACATTTGACTTTTTACATTGCATACTACAGCTCTTTTAATATATATTGTCTGTTCAATGTTCTCTCTCTCTCAAGTCCAGTCACACTATACTCTAACTGAAACCCTTCACATTACAATTTCAACATGTTGAATGTTGGTTAGTCGTCAATTTGGTTTGGGACGAAGCACATTATATAAAGTAAAGTACTAGTGGTGGTAATAGTGCGTATACAATAACACATGTGGTACTCTGATTTTTTTCTCTAATGAAACTCATCAACTCACAAAATGTGTCCGCAGCTGTAGAGATTTAGTGTAGAACAGAAAGAGAGTAGAGTAAATTGAACAGTGTCAATTTATTTAGTTGACGGGAAGTTGTCTCTGGAAAAATTGTCATTGGACTCTTTAATAGTGTATTCCTATACTGTGTGACTTAAGATCAAATCTGAGCAATTAGCCCCATTAGTTTCTCTACGGGAAAGAGTATACGGTATAGAATATTAGCTAATTCTAAAGACACAACTCACCGTTACAAGTTTTTATTGTCTTAATTAATCAGTCTACACGTCAATATTATTTCTCGTGTTGTTACATCTGAAGGCATCAAATCATCATTAAAATTATATTGTCGTCACTACAGGAAGCTTGTATACTATAGAACTCTCTTGTTTAAATGTGATTACAAGATACTTAAAATCTCATCCTGAAAAAACATTTTTTCATTACTTCCCGTGATTCTCATGAACCTCTTAACATTATTGTTTGTTACTATTATGTAATTACTCAATGTGATTTTAAACTCGTCATTTATATTCAACTCTCGTCTGGTTTGACGAGTGTACGAAATTACGTCAATTTGTATCAAAGTTTGTGAAACGAGATTTAAAGATAGCTCTTCTGGTTGAGTGCAGTCTAACGTTAAGAAAGGTTTGTTAGTGAGACTAATAAGTTAATAAACAGAGTTTCAACTACGATATTGTGTGAAAATTATGACCTTAGCATTGACGTTTAAATAGTGATTAGAAGGAATTGAATAGCAATTTGTTTTCACATATTATATATTACATTAGGTCAGCAACTAATAATTTTGATCCTGGTAGTGTCTTTAATCAGTTTGCAGTTTGATGCTTGAAGCTATACAACGGCTTCAACATTTCTTATATAATATGAAGTCAATGTGTCATTAGGTAAAATTGGAAACTCAGAATAGAGAGAAGAATTTTTCTAGGAAGAATTTTGTGAATTTGTGCTTGAGTGATTGAAGGAAATAGTGTTTGTGTTTTTATTACATAAAGTCTTCTTTTAGAGTCGAAAACCTAAAATGAAGTTTACAAGTCACGGATCTTATGTGTTGACTCCACTTCTTGGAAGGTGAAAGAACTTTATTATTTTTTCTTCCAGCATCCATTTAGTATACTACATCATATACTCCAGTGTGATTATTTTTATAAACTTCATAAAAGTTTCCTATACACTTATATACACTCGTAAGCCACATGAATAGTAGGAGTTGAATTCTCATTTCATTCTAAGCTTTTGATATAAAATATTTATAATGTATGCTCTTTTCATAAAAACAGAGCAAGTAGGAAGGTATAGGTAGGAAGAAGAGGTATGGATCTTAAATGATGAAAAGAAAAGTGAAGCGAAAAAATAATGAGTTTTTATATACCTACTTCTTCCTAGATGAAAAAAAAAGTGAAGCGAAAAAATAATGAGTTTTTATATACCTACTTCTTCCTCCTATATTTCTGGAAAGAGTGTTCAACTATAGAAGTATAGTATAAAGTAAAAATACCTGGAGATGACAATAAAGCATGTATAATATATACAATGTATATTTATTTACTAGGAAAAACAAAAATTTTGAAAGAGGTGAGCATCTCTTAGTGGTTTTAGAAAAATATATAGGGCAAAGGAGAATTGTGATGAGTGAGGTCGTTTTGTGATCTTTTTTGCGGTTTTCTTCATTTCACTTTTATTGTAGTGAATTGAGTTGTATTTGAATATTTGCATTTTACATCATCACATTTCCTTTTCTTCTGCCCCAGATTGAAGTCATAACTTTAAAATAAAATGCGTAGGCTGACTCACAGCATGTCAATTCCATATTGTTTTTGGGCATCTAAGTGAGAGGATGAATTAATAAATTAGTCTATATATATATATGTATATCTTCATTGGGAAGAGACTCTTTTAATTGGATGCGGTACATCTCTGTACACATTTCTTAACAATGTGTCATCACATTAAATATTGCCCACAACATATAGAATGCAGTTTTCTTACAATACATTAATAATTGACAAGATTTTGACAGCTTACATAATCCTGTCATGCTCAAATTCATAATTTTGTCTATAAATGTCGCTTATTCTTGCAATATCCTTATAATACAACTTTACAACTCTTCTAAGTAACCTTTGCAACTTGAAGCTTTAATAATATGGCTTCAGTTACCTTACATAAAAATATTTTGGTTACTCATTAAATAGAGAAGCATCATTATTTGCATTAGTCCAGACAATACAACAATCTCAAAAAGGAAGAAGGCATAGATCACCAGACACAGACATTAAAGAAAAACCTGACCACACTGAGAGAGCATAGGTCAACTTCTTTTTCGTTGAAGATATATACAAGCTAAACCTCCATATAAAGACAACTAGGCTAATGCTAATGAGTGAGCAAACGACTCAACAAAAACTTCATTGCACTATCCTCTAAACTAATAATTTTTACTCTCTTTTTGCTCTAACATTGTACTCAAGTCTCAAAAAACAAGCAAGAAAGTCATCATAAGGTAGTATATAAGACTATATCACTTTTCTATGAGGTAATATTCTATACTCAATTTAAGGGTGTGCCATTAAGTACACATTTTACTTAGAGAGCCCATACAGTGTTTTTATTTACGTGTCATCACCATTGATGTAACAATACCAAAATGTTCTAAAAATTGTAAAAGGCATCATAAAATCATAAATATTGTTGCTCTCTCCACTGGGTGGTAGGTTTTTTTGCCAATTGTTTCATCTTGACATTTATGAGACATTGAGAGCTGTAGGGGGCCTTTTAGCTGTCATGTTTGATGATGTCGATAGCAATTACGCTAATTGTCGTTCCTCTCTTTTTTACGTAATAAAAAAGATGTTTTTGTGTACTTTATGAGTTTTCTGTATCTCCTCCATTTATTTAGAGGTGAAACCATATTGAACTTTGAGCAATTTGTCAATATACTTTTTTTTAGTAAATGTTGCGCACGTGATACATATTTGTAAAAGAATCATTTGACACTTTACATATTTCTGTGCTCACGTTGATAACTTTGCTATTATATTTCATCATGATTCATGACTTTGCAAGACTTCTTACAGAGTTCAAATGCTTCAAAGTTTTCTGAAGGAACAATCCAATGTCAATATAAACTCCAACTTTATTCTTGCACCTAGTAGATAGTAAAGGTGAAAGTAGTGTTTACATTTCTCTTACTTTGATCATTTGTATGCAAGGTTTTGAAGAAAATAAACCCACAAACTTTTTTCCAGGCCTTTGAACCTGACCATGTTACATTGTAGTTCTCCGTTAAAAAATATTCTATATTAGATTTATACTTTCTCTTCTTTTATGTATGTAGAGTCTCGTTATATCTCTAAAAGTAATTTAAGTGCGTCTTTACTATATTTTCCATACACTTCAGAATTTTCTTTTGGCTCAAGAGAATTGTTGAATAGGAAGCCTTTCATACTTTGTGGAAGGTTTTTTTCCTCTCTCTCTCTCATATCCTAGCAAAAAATATTCTCAGGTGTAATATTTGTTGTAAATACTTTTTTCTTTTGTAAGGAGAGAAAAGAGCACAAGTGGGCACAAATCGTATCAACTATGTTATATATATCCTAGCAAAAAATATTCTCAGGTGTAATATTTGTTGTAAATACTTTTTTCTTTTGTAAGGAGAGAAAAGAGCACAAGTGGGCACAAATCGTATCAACTATGTTATTCTTTAGGAAAAAAACTTTGGTAAAAAAGAGTGTAAAGCTCTCTCTTTTTCCAGAAAGCAAAAGTGAAGAAAGAAAAAAGTGTAACTACGTATGTTGCAGCTGTCTGGAGAAAGGAAATAAAAGACGTGTACGCTAAATTGAATATCCTGCTGTTCCAAAATTCAATTCTCTACTATCTTTACTGGGATACCTGCTCTGAATATGAGACACTCAGTATGAGATGAATGATGTGATATAAAAAGAATAGAGGAGAGAAGATATGCTTTCATCTAAATTTTTATTTTATGCAAAAGGTGTAAGAAGACGAGACAGCTCTGATGTGAACTGCAGTTTAGTATATAAACTTTACGTAGTAAAAATGTTTGGGAGTCTTTATAGGTATAGAAGGTCAAAGTACTATGAATCAAGTGATCTTTTCGTGTGCAAAATTCTAAGATTGCTGACACAATAAAGTATGAAATGGTTAAACGTCAACTAAAAAATATTTGTTTAAGTCAGTCCCGAACTAAATTATGTGAGTTATTCTACATTTGAGAAATTCATATTGTTGGAATTTCATATACTAGTTGATAATAGTAATCAAAGCTAATTCATGTCACCAAATCAAAAGCTTAAAGTCCATAAAAGAAACCGCAATACATTAATAATCATTGATTAAATTATCTGGCATAATCAAAAATTGATTATTGCATAACACAATTCAAGCAAATCAATAAGGCAATCTTTTTAAAACGCAAAATCCTCTTTAGATATAAACATGTTAATTTAAATTTGAAAGATGATTTTGATTTTGCACAATTTACTTCAATTACTATTTACTTACTTCACTTCATTACACATGAAAGAAAAAAGTTTATATTGATTGACTGCATTCACTTCAACAAATATTGCGCAATAGAAAAATTAATTAAATAATAATACAGCATGGTAATAAGCTTTTATAGACATTATGACAGAAAAACACACGACGCGGCGCAAGAAGCCATATTATTATTAAGTTACCGAAACTTGTCAATGTCACCCAAAAATTTCTATACCATTCATAGTATATCTATATAAAGTTTCATATTGCAAAATATTGACACAGATACAGTTATATACTATTGACGCAAATTGTGACGGTGACTAGAAATATTTACCAAGCGTTTCTTCTATATAGTAGTAGATAGCTTCTAGTGTTTTTCTCTACTTAGGAGAATTGACGGGTCGGGTATTGAAAAGAAGGAGCTTTTCTCATTTAAAATTTATTTTCTCTATTCCCAAATGATATACTTTTCTCTTTTTACCTTATAAAAATTTAGAGTGTCTAGGAATTTTGTTATGCAAAGATGATTGACAATATAAATCATATAGACATCAATTTTTTATAGTAATATATAAAATTCAATTGATATATCAACATTATTATATAGTATAAAATCAACGGATATACACAACAACAATAATATGTAATACAAAGTATGTATGGAGGATTTACGGAACTTTCAGTTTGTTTTGTCAATCACTCTGTCATTCACAAAATTATGTATACATAAAGTGACTTTCTCTGAAGGAAATAGAGATAAGGGTTTTATATACTAATATAGACATTATGTATTTTGCCTTCTTGGTTTGTATTTTCATTGAAGCACTAAAAGGACATTAGACAGAAAATGTAGATAGTCGTTGACTAACTTGTAACTCTCTATGCACTGCTGAAGGCTAGTGGTGAAAGAGTACTACTTTTTGAAGATCAACTTTCTCTCTCTTGTCACGGCCACAAGATTGATGAAGATAAATTACTAATATACATATATAGCCAAGTCACTCACTTCTAAAACTATATAAATGGATAGCAAAAATATAACTTTGCAAATATGTATACTAGAATACCAGAAGAACGCACGTCACTAAAAAAGAAGTCTAGTACAAAAAACTTATGAACTATTAATATTAATAGTTTGAGCAACTTTTTTGTAGGTGTGCGTGTCTTAAGAATTTTGGCTAGTTTGTTTGCACTTGATGATATTTCATGTTGTTCCTGTCGTATTTTTAGATGGACAAACTTGCTTTTCTATATGTATATATAGCTGAAGAACTCGGTGTATTTTTTAGAAGCCGAAGCGGCTGAAGCCACTTACTTTCAAATGAATGGAAAAATTGATCTACTAAACAATTCAAGATGAGAACTTTAAATAGAAATCGATTTATTGTTTACGAAGAGAGTCTCATTATATTTGATCCGAACATTTAATTGTGACTATACTTAAAATATAGTTTTGGATTTCAAAATTGTAGTTTACATTGTGAAGACGAAGCTGAACGCCGTTCGTTCTTTCCATTCTAAGTCTTCTGAATCTAGATTTTTTGCAGATTTGTCATGTATTAAATTGTCTGGTCAAATATTATGTACCTTCCCTTATTAGCTTACAACTTCCTTCCTTGAATTCAGAAAAGAAATACTTACATTGAATGAGTGCTGATAGTAGCAATAGGAAACGAATTAAAGTCACTTAAATAGACATTAGAGCTAATGGCAAGTCTCAAGAGTTGGGAATTAGAACACACACTAAATTGCTGATCAAATTTGCAAAGAGTGGAGTAGGATCAAAGCTCATGTTGTCTATAAGTACGTATTTCCTTGGTGTATAAATAAATTGGCAGTTGACATTGACTGACTTGACTTGGTCATATATAATCCTAATCTAATACGCAACATTTCAAGCCACTTTCTCTCTTCATTCATTGCTCTCTCTCTCTCTACCATTCACTGCTAAAGGAAAGATCTAATTCTCTAAATGCTAAAGTATATATGTACATATAAAATGAGTCATTCTGAATACAGCAAAGGTTACGTAATCCACAGAGATTGTAATATCGGGAGTAATACAATATGCACGTGTGTAGAAATTGCGTTGCAGTCCATGTCTATACTTATAAAAGCTTGCGAAATCCCTTGACTGTTGTTGATGGTGAAAGTCATATTATGGTATAAGAGATAGTTTTGTGTCTGGAAAGAAAAAGTGGGAAACGGCCTTCATTTTCTCAAGACGAGAGTTTCTCTCTGCTATGCAACCTTTGAAATGATTTTTTACTTCAGCAGTCTCATCTGATGCACGTGTATGACAATAAGATAACCTTTGCAAAAAAATCCCATTAGCAAATTCTTTAGAAGTTTATCTTGAGTTTTTGCACACTAAGTAAACAATGAATTATAAAGCATCTCTATAAGTTGCAATTTAGTGAGAAGTTCATAACAATTATTTGGATCGAGTTCGCTAGAAATTTTATTGCATGACAGTATTCCTTTAAAGTTTATATGAAGTTCATTTGTAACTGTCCCAAAGAGAGATTACTATAGAGTTACATATACTCTACAATTGCATAAATTATTCACCACAATTACGTTGAAAGCTACACAGTTTACTCGGAAGCAGGAACTTAAGTTGAAAACTGGAGGAAGTGAAATTACAGACTGCATTTAATATTTACTAATTAGGAAGAGTATTTTATATAAACATTGGACAACTACAGGAAGAATGATTCACTATTTTATTTAAAGAAGCAATGAACTTGCAAAGCTCTAAAATCATGATCTAATATATAGCTCTGCAAATTTTAATGACATACCATTTAAATTACTATGTACGACTTTGATTTATTTTTGCAGCTATCTAAACAATTCGATGAGTCATCTATAGATAAAGTAACTTTGCTGATTCATGTGATATTGACCCAAAATAATAAATCGCATGTTTGCTTCCTCTGTGCAAATTCAGCAGATTGGTTTTAGCCTTGAATATACATCTCTTTTTGCTTATAATGTCATTCCTCCTCATCTCTCTAGCATAATATTAGTATTGAAAACATGCAATGTAGTTATTATATATATTATTGCTAATGTTATGTGTAGGAGTATGTTACATATATCTACACATAATGCCTAATGACATTATAAAACCTTATCCTGGAGATATGAAATAACATGTAGGTATATCAATAATGATGTTTCAAAGTTGAAAAGGTTTGTTTCGAAAATGATAAGACTTTTGTAACTGAGAACATGGGACATCATATGTGAGTCAAGTCAGGATATGATGAAGCCCAAAAAGCTTTTAAAGAAGAAACTAACTTTAACTCAATTGCTTGTGAATCTAAGTACTTTTATAGAGTTTGTGGCAATTGAATTTAGAAAGACGTAGGCTCAAAGTTTAGGCAGGAAGATGAAAAAAGAGTTCTAGGTCAAAAGAGTGACACACGGCACACACACTATGTCTCTCTTGTCATGTAAATATATTTTTGTAGCTTCATTTTTATTACACTAAATTGTAGGTATAGCTGAAATACCTATAATAATCATAACAAATAAAGTTTAGAGCTATTTATAGAACATGTATAGCTTGTTGGCCTGAGTTTGACAGAAACAGGCGACACTTTGGTTTTTGGTATTTAGTTGACAATAGGTAAAACTTTTCAGTGTGTTTGCGCACTAAATGAAAAAAGGTGCTTCATTCATATAATGTTGGACAACATACATAATGGTTTGTAAAGTGGAGTTTATAACGATTACAACTATCCACAGGAATCTGTTTTGTAAAAGCTTATAGCTAACTGAGTTGAAATGCTCACCGTTTTATTTTACAATCACAATAATCAGGTAGTAGTCCCTTTTTCATAAGGGTCACATGCCGCTACTATTATAAAATGTGTATAGAATAATGAACAACACACTTTTCAATACATAATGGATGTAATGGTTATAAAATCTTTAATACCCAACTGCATTTTATGTCGAAAGCTACAGAGTTAATCAACGGTTCAATTTTCCATTTGAAGTCTCATCCTTCTGTTTTAATTACATAGCTTTAGCAATTAGTTTCAACCCGTTGACGCTTTTTTTAAGTCTTTACGCATTTTGTAGTATTTGTATATTTATTTGAACAGTGAACCTTTTGATTGTATACAAGCGTATCTAATGGGAATAAATGCTATACCTAACCTAGCTTAAATGCTATGTTACCAAATGCAAGTTGTAGGATGCATCTGCGCTTAGTACATGCAGAGTTTTTCAGTTGTTAGAGCTGTAGAAAATAGAGAACTAGAGCTTATAAGAGAACCCCTTGCTACTAATACACTGTTTTTCTCGGACACAAAAGGAGTTCTTGCTCGTTTCACATTACCCAGAGACTCATGTTCCTAGCTTTCAGTCGATCACCAACAAGGCTAGGGAGAACTCACTCTCTTCTAAACGGCAACATATAATAATATCACAACGTGTTTAGGCCAACTATATTTACTATACTTATATATAAGTGCTAACTATACACAGTTTTATTGTCACCTTTGAAAAACTTGTCGCAACAGTACTTACAACAAGTTCCATAAAAGTCTGGAAATTCTTTCTTATATACACATAGCTACATAGTAGAGAGTCGTCTCAAGTTCACGTTTAGAAACATAGTTCTACATCATATAGTAATAATCATCAGTGAGTCGTCTTAATTGGCAAATTCAGAAAAAAATCTCTATTAAAAGTGTTTTGTGTGTTGTTTTTTTAAAGCGACGATGTGTGTGTTCTTTACACATCTGTGTAAGTCAATATTCAACATGTAGTTGTAATACAGATAAACAACTCACTCTTGTTCACTGTCAACAACATATCATAATATTTAATATCATATATAGTTACTAGTTCTAGTTGTTAAAAACCGTTTGCTACGAAATGACATACAAGTTCCAAGAAGAACTCTATGTTGTCACATAGTGTTAGCAACTTCCGGTAAAAATTCAGACTGTTATGAATTCGTGCATTAGTTGTGTATATTTCAGTCAATAAGTCAGTGCGAATTGCAATAGTTAGTTAAAAAAATTCCAAGTAAAACCTCAGGCAGGAGGAAAAACATAATATAACATCAGGTAACATTTATTTCTATTGCTCTATTATAGTAGAGACATTTTTTATGTATGTTTAGCCGAAAAAACATGTGCTACTGTAAAAACATTTGGTACAGTTAGCGTTAGTATGACGGTATGTTGGCAATGTTGGTACATGAAATGGCAATTTGGTTGGAATTTACCAGCATGAGAAAACAGGTGTTGGTTGGTAGTACTCAATGTGACGTCAGTTGCTGAGACTCAAATAAAAATTCATATTGTACATTAGATTAGATTGAGCCATTTGTCCAGCATTGAAAATAAGCAAAGGGCAAATGGTATTAGAGTATTAGATCAGGTCAAGAGCAAATAGAGTATAAGACAATATATACAAACTTTATTGTTTTGATGCTATGATAGTTGGCTAGTTAGAGAACTAAAGGATTATTTACAGATAGGAACCTACAGAGAAAGACAAAAGTCATAAAGACATTATATGTATATACGTCAACTTATTGTTTAGTCTTTTAGTGGTATAGTGGTCTATATTAGTCTATACTCTGGACTTTGCTCTAGCTTTTTTTGTTTGTAGATTGGATAGTATATAAGTGATGATGAGATGTGTTTTCTCTCTAGTATAAGTAATCAAGTTGTAAACATGCTGTCAGCAATTTGTGATGGAAAAAGCCATCATAGCATAACTATAGAGAAAAGACTACGTCTCATATTGCTAATGGAAAAGATCGAGAGTTCTGTGTATATGATGCATCATGTAGAGATGACAAGAGAAGTTTTATTACATGAGCAAAAAAGAATCATCAATTTATAGAGAGACACTTAGGCTTAGGATATTATAAGTCATAAATGGTAGTAAACAGTAAAGAAAAGTTGGAATAGGTTGTTAAATGGATCCACATTATTGAATGTAGAGCAAGGTGAGGAGCAAAAAAGTGATTAATTTCACAAAGTCGTGTTAGGTCAGTTAAAAACTTATTCACTTCTATTGCACAGGGGCTAATTGAAATCTTAGCTATTGAGTGGGCTCTAATTTTGGCCAAATTGTCTAAATTTTCTAGGTAACATTACCTTTACATCATGTAGAGATGACAAGAGAAGTTTTATTACATGAGCAAAAAAGAATCATCAATTTATAGAGAGACACTTAGGCTTAGGATATTATAAGTCATAAATGGTTGTAAACAGTAAAGAAAAGTTGGAATAGGTTGTTAAATGGATCCACATTATTGAATGTAGAGCAAGGTGAGGAGCAAAAAAGTGATTAATTTCACAAAAGTCGTGTTAGGTCAGTTAAAAACTGATTCACTTCTAATGCACAGGGGCTAATTGAAATCTTAGCTATTGAGTGGGCTCTAATTTTGGCCAAATTGTCTAAATTTTCTAGGTAACATTACCTTTGGATTGCAAAAATTGCTTTACATCTAGCCTATTTGAATTTACTCGTCATAATTCCATGTTTTGTAATTGATTGGCTTTTAACTCTACCCACAATCAACAATGTAGACGAAAAAAAAATAATCCTACTTATTTGTATATCCCATTACAATTTATATTGATGAGAATTTGACGTATTGCACTTAGCTGTTATTGCAAAACTAGCCATAAATTTAGTTATCACGACAGTGAGCACATACATTTTATTATGATTAAAAGGTAAGCTGAGAGTAGGCGTGTATTATTGTACTCATTGAGTCGTTAATTGACTATCATATCCTTTTAAACTTAACAATACAACATCAAGTATAAATTAAAAGAGGCTACTTTAGTAAGACGACTACCATTATAAACACTTTTGCTTAGCTTCAGTCACAACATAATTAAAACGCCTTGTGCTAATCGTTTGTTTTACTTTTCAACTCGTTTTTTTCTCTCTTTCGATTTTTTCTCAACTCTCTTTCCTACTCTCATTTACCTCCAACAACTCCACTGTCTCAACCGCAGTAAAAATAACCTCACTAGTTGACAGTATTATAAAGTGATGTAGCAATACTAAAAGTTCAAGCAACATGGAAAAGTAGAAAAATATGCAAACAATATCATAATGTCCTATTAAATTAATTTCTTATTTACCAACTTGTCAACTGCGGTGTTGTTAATTACCATTTAAAAGGAAATCGTGCCCTTGTTCTGATAGATTTATATGCTCATCTTTATTAATTAATTGTACTATATAAATCTAAAAATG